>JAULAV010004081.1:0-66613 GCA_030789695.1 Scilla litardierei | reverse complement strand
TCTAGCGGGTCGGCAGGTGATCGGGAGGCCCCCGACGGACCTACAGATGGTTAGAAAAGCCATAGAAAGGTCCTGGTGGGCTGTTGAGGGGGGGCCGCGAGGCCCCAGGGGGCCCTGTCGGGGTTCTCGCTAATGGCTTGGTGGGCCGCCCGAGGGCTGTGCGGCCCTCGGGTGGCCCGCCCTAGGATCGTCAGCACCCGAGTAGCCTTCCCGTGGCCGTGATGCCCTGATAAGGGTGCGGGGTCGCCCCCCCCACTTGATGTCGTCGGTTGTGGCCAAGTTCCTCCTCTTCAGCACATGAGCCGTGTGGCCCTAGATCTGATTTCAGGAGATATTCTTCTTCAAAAAACGACAACATTTTCCCTCGTTATCGACCAAAAATCCGACCTTTCTCCTCTGATCTGTGTCGACCAATGGTTGTTTTTTCGCAAAGTCGTCAATTTTCGCCTTCCCCCCTTCACCAAAGTTTGTGTCTTTTGCCTTAGATCTAAATGGTTGTCCTCGCCGTTGTCCAGATTTGGCTTCGTCGTCTCTTTCTGCAGTGATTGACGGCGATCAATTGCCAAAATCTTCTCCATCGTGGCCTTCATTGTCCCCTTTATCTCGGATTCCATGGATGCCATTGAAGTTTTCATTTCTTTCGTTATTTTTTTCAATCCTTCGACTTTCCCATCAAATTTATCTTCCAAAGCTTCAACTTTTCTCAATGCCGCCATCAGAATCTTGGTCTGATACCAATTGATAGGAACTTTAAGGATTTTAAGTTGTAAAAATCAGATTTTTATAGATATAAAGAGAAATACAAACTAGGTTGTTTTCTTTCGAGAGGATCCCAATCCACCGGTCCGAGAGGATGGCCGCACACCCCACAAAAGAGGGATCTAATCAACCTCCTAGGAGTTCTCACAAAAGTCAGCATTCGCCCATCTCTCCTAGCCCTCCATTAATATAACAATTAGCATTTCCCCAAAATTACAGAAACGTCCACGGACCCCAAATTTACGAAAATGCTCATGAAGCTAATTTTCTGCCCCGGTCCTCATGCGCCGCCGCTGATAGTTGATGATTCCATCATATTCGCGGCTCCCCATTGAAGACCATGCTGAAATTTTTAGAGAATTTTCTGGATAGTTGAATATCATGAGAGGTTAGGCTGACTCCTGATCTTGATGAATTTGCAAATTTTGCATGAGATGATGGATGCCCATCATGGAGTTTAGGCTGGTTACTTAAGTGAGTTACTAACTAGTGGATAAGGTGCTTATTTCTTTAGTGTGCACGGCCTACAGGTGCACTCAGCATGGCTGTGTATGTGCTCGTTGTTGGGATGCCCGTCTGCATGTGAATTTGTGGCCTACAATCAATTGCTGATAAGATGAGTAGAAAAGTGAGTAAATGAGCAAAAAGAAAAACCAACAATGTCAATTGGGTTCAAGTATGATGCGACAGGTCAAATTATATACAATATTTGTCTAGGAAATGAGATACTATAAGGGACTTCTGGGTTATGTGGGTTTATTTGAAGAGAGAAGCAATTGTTGTGATCATGAGAAAGAGAGGAAACACTATGTTTAAGAGATCGGAAGGCTTTAGGGTGGGAGATAAATAAAACCTTTTGGAATTTTGTACAGCCGATATATTGTGGGAACGCTCCATCTCTCTACAGCTGGATATATGCAGTAATTGACGGCGATCAATTGCCAAAATCTTCTCCATCATGGCCTTCAATGTCTCCTTTATCTCGGATTCCTTGGATGTCACTGAAGTTTTCATCTCTTTCATTGTTTTCTTCAATCCTCCAGCTTTCCCATCAAATTTATCTTCCAAAGCTTCAACCTTTCTTCGCGACGCCATCAGGATCTTGCTCTGATACCAATTGATAGGAACTTCTAGGATTTTAAGTTGTAAAAATCAGAATTTTATTGATATAAAGATAAATACAAACTAGGTTGTTTTCTTTCGAGAGGAAACCGCTCTCCCAAGCCACCGGTCTGAGAGGATGGCCGCACTCTCCACAAAAGAGAGATCTAATCAACCTCCTATGAGTTCTCTCACAAACGTCAGCATTCCCCCATCTCTCATAGCCTCCCACTAATATAACAATAAGCTTTTTCCCAAAATTACAAAAACGTCCATGGACCCCAAAATTACGAAAATGCTCATGAAGCTAATTTTCCGCCCCGGTCATCCTGCACAGCCGCTGATAGGTGATGATTCCATCATATTCGCAGCTCCCATTGAAGACCATGCTGAAATTTTTAGAGAATTTGCTGGATGACTGGTTGATCATCATGAGAGGTTAGGTTGACTCCTGATCTTGATGAAATTTGCAAATTTTGCATTGGATGATGGATGCCCATCATGGAGTTTAGGCTGGTTACTTAAGTGAGTTACTAACTAGTGGATAAGGTGCTTATTTCTTTAGTGTGCACCGCCTACAGGTGCACTCAGCATGGCTGTGTATGTGCTCGTTGCTGGGATGCCTGTCTGCATGTGAATTTGTGGCCTACAATCAATTGCTGATAAGATGAGTAGAAAAGTGAGTAAATGAGCAAAAAGAAAAACCAACGATGTCAATTGGGTTCAAGTATGATGCGACAGGTCAATTCATATTCAATATTTGTCTAGGAAATGAAATACTATATGGGACATCTGGGTTATGTGGGTTTATTTAAATATAGATGCAATTGTTGTGATCATGAGAAAGAGAGGAAACACTATGTTTAAGAGATCGGAAGGCTTTAGGGTGGGAGATAAATAAAACCTTTTGGAATTTTGTACTGCAGATATATTGTGGGAACTCTCCATCTCTCTACAGCTGGACATATGCAGGTTTGGTTGGACCACAATAGATTCTCTTCCTGTGCTCAATTGTCTTGTTGTTTCCTATTCGTTTCTCTTGGGATGTCGGTTCTCAAAGAGAATTTTTTTTCATTACTTGTCGTCAGGGATCCATTTCGTTATTTTGCTTCCTTAAAACATATTTAGCTTACAAGGATGCTATTGTTTCTAACATAGTTAGCTTCTTTGGTTGAAACTTCGTGTTCTTTTTTCGAAGAGGCTATCCGTGCTCTTTTTGTGCTAGCAAACTAGGCATGAATTCCACGTTGACACGGTTAAAGTGCTATATTTCAACATCCTTTCTAATTGTTGTGCGGGTTAACTGATGCCAACTTACTCTTGATTTCAGATAGCAGCAATTTCTGAGTCAGCAGATGAAATAATTCCAGATAACTCTGCCATTGGGGCTTCTACCAATGCCCCAAGATGGAAGTCTTTTGACATGCGCTCTGTCGTTGCATCCACAGAAGATTTGTTCCATTTCATCTTATCTGAGAAGGGTCGAAGGGTTCGAGTTTTTCTCATTCAGGACATTCTCAAAGCTTTAGATGCCTTTCTGCAAGAGAAAGCTTTACCATGCATTTTTGAAGAACAAAGAGAAACATCGAATTTAGAGGTATTCATTCCAGCTGATTGCTTATTTACGTATTTCTGTCTGAGAGTCTAGGATATAAAAACTTGATGAATAATTTTGATGTCAAAGAGGTTTGTGGTTATGGTAACATTGCCAGCAATCTTTTAGTATAAATTTTTGGGGTATGAAATTATTTTAATTCAAACCGCTTTATCCCATTAACTGCTAAACTAGCCATAAGTTGGCATGAACTCTGTTGTACATGCATCTGCAACCATCCACTGGTTATACATTTGTTTGGTGCTATGAATAGGAGGTCTTATTTATTCTCTCTGTTAAAACTTATCAGGCATCCAACTTTGTTTTGCATTCAATTTGTGGATGTGCATCTCAGACCTTATGAACCTAACCCAAGTCCAATCCTTTTTTTCTTCATTCATTCATTCATTTTAATTTTTTAATATTTAAAGAGAATAATGTAAAAAAATGACACCTGATCTGTTTTGATCAGGTGCGCTGATGTGGCAGTCAATCAATGGCCGCCCAAAAAGCCACTTGATGGGTTGCATTTTGGGCGGCAAATCATTGGCCGTCACGTCCGCGTACCACATCAGGTGTCACCTGACCCCATTAATCCTTTTTTTAATTAGGGATAATCATAAAGCTGTATGTGTAACTTGAAACCTACAAGGATGAACACAGAGAAAAGCAAATTTTACATGCTTCACCGTGTAATGGTTTAATTTAGAGTTCTTTATTTAGAAACTACTTTAATTTAGAGTTCTTTATTTAGGTAGGACGTGTAACGATTTGGAGGCACTAAATGCATCTGAGCATATCAGAAGCCTATTTCTTCCTTGAATCCTTAAAATACTGAGCATAAGAAAACTACTTTAATTTAGAGTTCTTTATTTAGGTAGGACGTGTAACGATTTGAGGGCACTAAATGCATCTGAGCATATCAGAAGCCTATTTCTTCCTTGGATCCTTAAAATACTGAGCATAAGAAACTACTTTAATTTAGAGTTCTTTATTTAGGGTAGGGCGTTAAATGCAACGATTTGAGGGCACTAAATGCATCTGCGTACCCCTTAGGTTATCATTACACGTGTAACGATTTTCATTACACGTGTAATGATTTGAGGGCACTAAATGCATCTGAGCATATCAGAAGCCTATTTCTTCCTTGGATCCTTGAAATACTGAGCATAAGAAACTACTTTAATTTAGAGTTCTTTATTTAGGTAGGGCGTTAAATGCAACGATTTGAGGGCACTAAATGCATCTGCGTACGAATGGTTATCATGATTGTTTGACAGTAATATGATAACCATTCGTACGTTTAATTATAATCTTTTAAAGCTTAATTCAGGGTTTTATAATTTCGTTATTTACTTCCAGTTGGGGGCATTCATGCGATTCTTTAAGCTCTTGATGAAATGACATATATTTAACTGTCTGTTGAGTGAATATACACAAAGAGAAGCATATGTCAACTTTCGTATTTGAAATTGTATTTGAAATTAAAGGCTTATACTGTACTCTTTTGAATTTAATTCTTATTTTTCGGCTAATATTCAGAAAATGAACTTTATATTTTGCTGAAAATAACATGAACTATCTTGATCTTCACATTTTCCCAGTTAGTCATCTAAATCGTTACAACATAGAGGTAGTTTCTAAAGTTATATGCAAAGATAGATTGAGATGGTTTTTTTTGATACTAATGAAAATATTGGCGGAAGTAATTTGAGGATGTTAAAAAGATTGAGATGATTTTCCCGTTAACGATGCTGGATGATTGGTTTTTAAAAAAAATAAAGTTTAGCTTAAGTTATTTTCAAAAATGATGAAACATAAAGGTAATTTTTTTTGAAAAATAGCATGTTTTAAATAGTAAGACAGGACTCGCAAACTCCGGTTGATACTAATATCCATGGTCTTGCCATCTTTTCTTTCGCAGGGAAATACAATAACAAGATTGGCGAATGGGCTTGGGTCCCTTGGACGGGCTATAAGCGTGGAGCCCGAAGTGTGGACCGCAATGTTCATCCGTGTGTTGCGGAAACCAGAAGCTCATGGGTTTCTATTCCAGATCTTGTCGACGTTGGCAAACCATTCTCGTACTAAAATCCCAGAGACATTCTGGCTTTGTATGTCAAGATTTCTTCATTGGTTGGACGATCCCAATGCACACCAACCCTCATGAAATACATATTTCCGTCTATCAATATTTTAATCCAGTTTCCAATTTACGTTCTGAAAAGTGAGGTTAGACATGTTGATTTTCTCAGTATCTGACGGTTTTCATGGGTTAAGATCATGTGTAATCATAAGGCCCCTCGTTGACATGGTTATTGGTAAATTTGCTCATATCCCTCTTTAAGTTGGTCAGTAAGACTGTTTGCATGGGTGTAAACGAGCGGGCTGCGGGCTGGAAATTTGGATTCGGACTTGGGTTTGGATTGGAATCCCTTCTTTCTTATCGGGGTTTTAGTTAAATTCGGGTGAACTAAACTCGCTAAATAATAATGGAAGTGTTGGAAATCAAGAGAATGAGTAACCATGTCACAAAGTCATGGTTCTCTATTTATTCATAATAGTAGATGCCAAGTGACATGTGATACCAAAGGTCTCCATTAGTAAGCTTGATGGGGAGTAATGTGGGATAAAGATGAGGAGAGGTCAAAGGCCTCCCTCATTCATAACATTCCCCTTTATCCATCCATTACTTTGGTCTTAGCGTATAAAACTAAGGAGTGGATACTTCTGGATCCAGAGTAGTCGTGTTTGCCTCGTTAAAACCTTAGCTGTGGAAAATTCAGTTGGAAAAACCAACAGCTTAAGGAAAAAAAGTGTAACCCACAGGTTACTCCCCCTGATACGTACAAGCCTTATGCTTGTAGGTCTTTCAGCTTTCATTAGAGGTGGACATTTCAGGGTTCAGAGTTAAATGAGGTTGACTCATTAAAACCTTTGGCTATTGAAAACCCAATGGGAAAACACATAGCTAAGGGAAAAAGAGTACAACTCTACTATCAACCCCCCCTGATCTGTACGAGCTTCAGTCTTGCAGATCTCCTATGTATCTATACAATCATTTCATATTCGTCTATACATCCATCATGTTCTGAAAGCAAATACAAGCATCACTCATCTATACAAGTTTCACTCATATCTAGCGGCTACTGGAAAACAGTGGCGCTCAGGAGTGATACGCTCTTCGAAGTTTGGTAGATGACTCCGCGTATGTATTCTTTTACTCAGTCTACACTGTGTCTGTAAAGTACCGCTGGACCTGGATGAACGTATTCTAGATATGCTTTTTGGATGATGAGCTTCTCAGAAGATGTAGACTTTTGGAAGATGATGCGTAAATCTTTAGGATGTGGCCGGCCATTTGTGCTTAGTCATCGCGATGGTCTGTAAACTTGCATATGCGATATTTATTCCTTGGATGCTGAACCTTGACTCTGGGAAGTTGTGCAGAAGCAGCTTATCCTTGGTCCAATGGTGCTCTCCCAGGCAACACTGTATCTGGCTAACAGCTTTACTGCAGACGTTATATTAGAGACACGTGCAATTGGCCATATAAAGGAGTGTAACTAGTACACTAGAGCTGGGTTCTTCAAGACCTATGATGTCATCTCCCTCTTCCAACGACTGGAAGGCGTCATAAATCAGCATCCATTTTTAATAGACTGCAAATGGACATTTTTCTTCATAAACTCCTGGTGTATGAAGAATATAATAGGATAAAAGGATTCCACCACGAAGGTGTTTAATCTGTAAGCCGAGACAATACATTGTTCCGCCTAGGTATTTCATTTCGAAGGTATGCTTAAGGCTATCAGATACATCAATAGTCTATGCAGGAGACCCTATTTGTTTTAAGTCGTCCACATAGATGGCGACTAATACAAATCATGTCCATGTTCTTTTGATAAAGATACATGGGCAGATTTCATTATTAGGGAATTCTTGTGCAGTAAGAAATTCGCTAAATCTGTTATACCGCATTTTTCGATATTGCGTAAGATCATGTAATGATCTTTGAAGCCTTTATAGAGGAGACGTTCATACGTCTCTCTTTCATCTCTGGAGTAGAGTATACCCTTCTGGAAGTTTCATATAGATCTCTATATCTATATAGCCGTATAATAGATATGCAGTCACATCGTCCATGAGCTGCATTTCTTGGCTTTTTCAGAGACGTTTAGGCTTAGTATGAAATAGGAAAATGATCACATTTCCTTCATTTCTTATTTTTATGAAAACCCAACTTATAGTCCACAGGTTTTAAACACTCCGGTGTATAGACTACTGGTCCAAAGACTTTGCTTTTTCAAGAGTGAGTCCAGCTCTACTCTTATTGCCGCGCCCCACTTTGGCCAATCTATGCGTTTATGCTATAGAAAAGTGGGTTGACGTCATCGTCGTATTCAGCGACGTGAACGGCAATAGCGAAAAAAAATCGACGACGACGACTGTGCTATATTTGTCCAGTACCTCTCCAGTACGTACATTATACAATGATTTTTCTCCTATTGTTTCCTCTGCAGGGGAAATCAGGAGAGGAGAGGTCGCTGGTCTGAGCTCAGCATCCTGTGGAGGGATTATTTTAATATTTCCAGGAATCTTCCTCTTTCGAGTAACTTTATCTTTTGAACCTGTCGGGCGTCCTCTTTTCAATTGAGGTACAACCAATTCTGCTGCCGGTGGATTGCATGCATCTTTGGGGATGTCAATCCTAGCTGGCGTGTTGGCAGCAGGGACGTGTGAACGAACAAGCTTATGGTTGTCCGTGAATTTATCCGCCAATTGATGTACATTAGTCTGAATATGAAGAATCTTTTGGATCTCATCTTCACATAGAAATAGTATGCGGATCATAACGAGTTTAGGACTTTTGTGTCCCATGATATGGTCTAAGAAGCTTCAGGCTTCTTTAGACTGCGTGCCTATTTTAATGAGACTTTGTGAAACCTAGGTTGCGAAATCTTCAATCTTATTCACCCACATTATCAGCTTTTGAGAAAGCTAGGTTGCGGGTGGACAAAAAGGCACACATAAGACTATCTAGTATATGCATCTATCAGTACAATGAAGTACTGAAATGGGCCACTTGCAGGGTGAATAGGCCCGCAAAGGTCACCATGTATTCTCTCAATGAAATCAGGAGACACTAATCCCACTTTCAGGAGGGAAGGGCTCTCTATAAGTTTCCATTATGACAAATGGGGACACGAAAACTCAACCTTTTCAAGAATCTTCAGGTTCTCGAAGGGATTCATTTGATGATGCGTCCATCATTGCTGATCCAGGATGACCAAGTCTATTATGCCAGAGTTGAAAACTCTGGCAATGAAAGACACTTCTGGTACTCAGTCAAGTTGGCTTTTTATATGATGAATATCTATAATGATATGGACCCGACGGGGGTTCCAACGAATCGTTTGTAGATGGTCTTCTGGCCATCCATTTTGACGAGATATATAAGGATATTCACTATTATTATCCATAGTTTCCAAGGTATGTTCGTTTTAAACGAAATATCCTTGAAACTTGGGAGATTCCTATATGATTAAGGGGAGAAATTTGCATCTTATAGTCTCGTTGTATGTGGGAGCAATTTTAATGCTTCACTAGTGCATTTAAGCACTGTCTATAATATATCACATTTCATCTATATATCAGACTGAATAGAAAAGATAAATATGCATTCATAAAGTTCCAAAAAGGAAATACAGATGAAGGAAACTAGTATTTAAAATTCAAAGATAAAAAGCAAACTAATATAAGGCTCAATCGAGCAGATCATCATTCTTGAAGTCTTGTGCAGTGAACTTGGTCAGAGCTTGAATATCTGCCAGGTTTGTTTCAGGGGGAAGCATCAGGCTCGCCTGATACAAGTCCTGGAGGTGGCGAGGAATGCGACAGTTTCTGGACCAATGTCCAGTCATGCCACATCTATGGCATTTGTCCTTCCAGTTCTTATTTGGAATTTGCTCTGGATCAGTATTATTACGTTTCCATGTGAAGTTTTTCTTCCCATTGTTGTTGTTCTGGGGTGGTGCTCTTGCTGGCCTCACTTCAGCTTTCATTTGTTCTTTATAGCCTTCTTCTTGTTTTTCCACTTCTGGGGGGGAACATGGTGGGCTTCAGGGAGAGGGGCAGCACCAGCAGGGCACAGATTATGAGTGACAAGTAGTAAGTCTCTATTCTGCTCTGTCCTAAGAAGGCAAGAGAGCAAATCAGAGAACTTCGTGAAGTTGCGTTCACGGTACTGTTGCATGAGGATTGCATCTTTCTCGTGGAAAGAGGTAAATGCCTTTTCCAACATGCGATGCTCCGAGACTTCTTCACCACACAACTTCAGGCGTGAGGTGATATTATGAATTGCTGAGTTGTACTCAGCAATGGACTTATAGTCCTGAAGATGGAAATTTTCCCACTCATAACTGGCACGTGGTAGTATGACATCAATTTGATGACTATAACGTGCCTTAAGCGATGTCCACAACTCAAGAGGGTCTTCTACCGTTAAGTATTCGGCCTTTAAGGTCCGATCTATGTGTCTCCTGATATAGATAATGGCTTTTGCCTTATCCATATTGGAGACAACGGTAGTAGAACTACCAGCTGGCTGGGTCGCTGCAGGGGACTTGCTAGCAGTTGTCTCGGCTGCTGCAGGGGCTAAAATTGAGTGAAGGAGTGACATTGAACGCAAGTGGAACTTCAGGTCCACTCGCCAGCTTAGGTAGTTCTTTCCTGCTGCGTCAAGGACCTCAAAATCGATGCTAGCTAATTTTTCCATTTATCTATGCAATTGAATATAAATGAATTAATATTTGCGAAAAATAAATTCACGCAAAGTAAATAAATAGTCATGTGGGGAACGGCCAGATACCCTTAGAAGCAAAATGTCCAAAAAATGACTGACTAGTCCAAAAATGAAATACAAAAAGAAATGAAAAATACAACTTGGAAACCCAGTTTGGATCCCAAGATAAAGCAGATTTCATCTTTGTCTTCAATTTGGCTGAGCTCCAGTCGTTGTCATTTTACATTATAACCTCACTACAAAATCTCTCAAAACAGAAAAAGAAAGCGAGGAATATAAAAAGGTGTATCTCAAAATGGCCGATCCCAAACCACAAGACTGAATTATTTACAACATCCACACAGTTTATATATGCTACAGGCAATATAAAAATCAACCACGCAAACACACAACATCGCAAGCAATTTTATTGGATAAATATATTAAATTTACATTAAAAAGTTACTTGAACCACGAGGAAACGTCATTACCCGTTAGGTTAGGTAATTAACCTAACGACAGAGTAGTCTCAGGATCCTTGTAATTTATTAAAACGTAAATTAAATTTTTTATCCAATTAAAAAAATAAAGCGATTAATAAATGAATTACACATAGGATTCATTAAAAAATTTATAACTTGCCCCAAAATGAGTTATACATACTCGACATCCTCACCCTGATTTTCCTTGATTTTTCTGGATTATTCCAGAATTTTTTTCGATTTTTCCAGAATTTTCTGGAAATTTCAGGGGTTTAATAGGGTATTATTTGAATTTAAATTAAATTAGGCCTGCAGGCCGTAGGCCCGCGAGCTGGCTGCAGGCTGCAGGCATGTTAGCCAAAAAATACCACTGAATTTTCCTGAATTTTCCGAATTTTTCCAGAATTTTTTCGGATTTATCTGTAATTTTCAGGGGTTTTATAGGGTATTTTCTGATTCTAAATTAAATTGATCTGCAGGCCAGAGGCCCGCAGGCTGGCTGCGGGCTGCAGGCCCGCAAACCAAAAGATACTCAGTTTTGTGATATTATTATTATTATTATTGTTTTGTTCTTTACAGGAATCAAAGCCCATCAGGAGAGGCCCATCCTCTTCTCCCCCTCACCCTAATTAGGACTTTAAGGTTGGGGGAGGTGGGGAATGAGGTTGGGGAGGGGCAGCCGCAAGGAAAACGAAAAGTCCCCTGTACCCCAAATTTTTTTTCCTTCTTCCTTGCAACGCGACTGGAGGGAGAAGGGGTTGCCGGCGCTCCGGGAGGGGGGCGACGCCATCCCGACCGAGCGCCTGGAGGCCCCCCAGTGGTGATCCGGAGGCAGCCCCCCCCGACAGGAGGGGGGAGGCGAAACAGCCCCCTCGACAGGAGGGGGCGACGCTCACGCCGGAAAAGGGGACCCCTCGACAGGGGGTGGCAGATCAGAGAACCCCCGACGATACGAGGCCGGCGCTCCGACGATTCAGGCGGCCTCCCCCCTGTCAGGTGGGGCGGAGATTCCCTCCGACGTGATGCCCCCCGACGCAAGGCGCTTCGATGGGGGTTTGGCGCTTCGACAGTAGGCGATCATGCCAACGAGGCCCCACGGGAACGTCCGCTGACATGGGGGGTGGCCGGCGATCACGCCAACGAGAACAGAGGGATGCCGTCAAGTCCCCCTGACGGTTCGAAAATCAGGGGGGCAGCGGTTCATAAGCTTAATTTTTTTTGTTTGTTAGATTATTTGTATTGCAATCAATTTTAAGCCTAATATAAATTCTAACGGTGTCCTAGAATTTATTTTACATAGAATATCATCCTGAAACCTATCAGCTATGGAATATCTTTGAAGCCAAATCATGAGGACGGTAGATATTCAATTATACCCTCAGGAGTTCATGAAAGTGATGAGATCATGAGGATTGTTACATAGAATATCTGATAGATATTCCGAGCTATGGCATATCTACAATAGCGGAATTTTAAGCAGATGTAATATAAATTCTATGTTCCATCTTATTGATATAAGGGATCAAAGAAATTGTACCTCTAGATCAAAGATCTAGGGAAGAGAAAATAAATCGATGATAATTTGAAGTATTCCGCTCCCAGAAATTGCCGCAACGGATCGCAGCAACCAAAGATTCCAAGTGATCGAGCTTTAACGCGTAGAAATCGCCGTAACGGATCGCAGCAACAAACATTCTTAAGCGCGGTGAGGGAGATTTGATGGGATAAATGTTGAAAGCTCAAGAAAATGAGAGCCCACGTGCTTATAACATGTTGGAAATCAAGAGAATGAGTAACCATGGCACAAAGCCATGGTTCTCTATTTATTCATAATAGTAGAATGCCAAGGGACATGTGATACCAAAGGTCCTCATTAGTAAGCTTGATGAGGAGTAATGGGGGATAAAGATGAGGGGAGGCCAAAGGCCTCCCTCATTCATAACAGGAAGCTAATTTTTTGAGTGAGATTTTTATTTTTATTTATGACAATCGAGTAAAAAAATCCATACTTTATTTTATCGTCATATTATGAAATTTTGCTTTTTTTAACTTCATCAACTAAATTATACTGAAATTTCTCATTATATGCTTTGTTATTATGAATGTCTTTCTAGTTTAATCTAGGTGTCGTGTTCTCAAGTTTGTTAATGGGTTTTGGGTTTGACAATATTAGACAAGGATTTGGGTTTAAAATATCTGCACCTGAAAAATACCGAAACTGTGTTTATCGGGTACCCATTTACGGTGTCTTATGGACTATGTGGCAAGGGGTTTAGAGAGTTTAACTAGTGTTTATGTTTACAAACAGATTTTTGCTAATTTGGTTTAAATCCTGTTTATGGCTACTTTCAAAAGAGTCGTTTCAAATCATATTATTTGAGAGCTGGTCATCAAAACTTACTACTCAAAAAGAGTCTAAAATTTAATCCACATCTAGTTGAATACCAACTGGATCTTGTAACACCTGAGTTTATCCGCTTTATTTTGGGTGTTGGGGTGGGAGAAATAGTGGAAGGAGTGATTGAAGAAGAGAGGAGGAGAAGGAAAGATGAGGGGGTGGTTTGGGGGAGGCGAGGTGCTGATGAGAGGGAAGGATGCGGTTTTAATGGAGGAGTGTGCGGTTTGAAGAACAGAATAGACGTGGTAGTAGGGAAGAGGGCGAGAATGAGAGAGTGGTGGCAGTTTGGATGAGGAGGAGGCGACGACTTTGGTTTAGGGCGGGGAGGCAGCGAGTGGATGCAACGAGTTTGATTAAGGAGAAGGGGGTGGTTTGAAGAGGAGAAGAGATGAAGAAGAGATGCAGAGGAGATGAGGACGGCTGTTGGTGGGCAAGAGGAGGAGGCCGACAGTGGTTTAGAGAGGAGGAGAAGTTTGAGGAGGAAAATGAAGGAAGTGATGGTCAAATATATGGTATATTCTATTAATTTTAATAAAATATATCTCGATTTTAAAATAAAACTTAACTATATAGACTTTTGAATTTGTCAATAAATTTGGATGGCTAAATCACATATCATATGCTATGAAGGATTCTTTTAAATTCAACGCAACTAAAATCACCCTATCCTTTTTTAAATAATAAGGTTTTTGTTACGGCCTTAAGGCCGGCCCAGATAATTAAAATGTCCATTTATTTGAAGCTCACACGGAAGGTCGCCACGACACTGAGAAGCTCGCCTCGCCGAGTGGCAGGCTCGCCATCAGGGTCAACAAAAGAAGGTCGCTAACTCTCCTCACATCCGAAGACACTAAGCTCGGTCGCCGAGCTTGATCCTAATTAAGGGCGGCCAAGCGTAAATATCTCTGATAGGGTGACGTAGGGCCACCTACCCCCCATTACTGCCAGGGCTTAAGGGAGAGAACTGATGGTCGCCCCTCACACCACTCATTAATGCATTAATGTGTCTGACACCCATTAATGCACAAATATCCCTGACACGCCTGCCGACCTATCGCATCCCACTTGTGCTGCAGCTAAGCAGACTCGACAGGTGATTGGACTGCGATCAACAGCCTCTCAACCCTATAAATACCCCCTCCAGCCACAAAGGAGAGGGTTGGTCAGTTGAAATCTCTAACTCTAATTCCATACTCAAGGTCGGATATCCTCCATATTTTTGTGTCTTCCTCATAAGCTTGGCACGCTACGTCGATCTATCTTAAGATCGTCCAGTGTGTCCGACATACTACATACAAGTCATTCGCTGACTTAAGCATCGGAGAGGCTACGGGTTGACAGCCAACCCCACCTTTTTGACGAGTTTCTATTCTCGCAGGAAGCTCGCCTCAGCTACTGGGGCGACCTTCGAGCGACCTTGGATTCTTCGCCTCCGAAGCGTGTTCCTAGTCGCTTTAAGCCTCATTGACACCCTACACCTGTAATCATTGTACCAGTGATTCCCATTAATTACAAATTACATTGTTAGGCAGACTTGACCTGCAATAATTAGCGATGTCTGTGGAAATCAAGGGTTACACCCATGTCGGTCTTCACACATGTTCGCCGCAATTCCCGCCAAGGCAAGTCGCCCGACGTCACCCCCTGCCACATCAATGAAAGCTGGGACGACTTGAGACACTAATCAATGACACTCTGAGGCCGCCCCTGGCCGAGGAAACTTGTTCTCCCAGAAGAACTCCTCCAATGAATCTACCCCTTGAGGGGTCGGCCGTTGTTATTCAGGACACGGTCCTCGGCTCTACAAGAGTTTCCAAAACTTTATTAAAATGATGGAAGAATGGACCATTGCCAGACAAGCGAGATCACTTCAGGTGGAAGGCCCATCCAGACCTCGCAATGTGAAGAGATACCTCCTCTCCTAACTTGACGAAGAAGCGGCCGCACAGCAGAGGCGGTTCAAAGAAGAAGAAGCGGTCGCTCTGTGGAGGCAGTTTGATGACGAGGAGGAGGCCGCTCATCAAAGGCAACTGGACGAAGAAGAGGCCGTCTGAAAGCATTGATTCCTTGCCGCAGAGTGGGAGAGGCTTCAGGATGGGAGCAGAGGAGTCCCCCTGGCGTCGGCCTTGATACTGCGGGGGAACCCCCTACTAGACCGTCCTGCTGAAAGCCACCGTCAGGGGAGATCGTTGAGCCTAAGACGAGAAGGGCATGCACACCATAACAGGAGCTCCCCCGACTAGATCGCCACTCTCCTAGGCATGGTGACCAGCGGCGATGGAGCCATGACCGCAGCCCGACCCCCAGGAGAGAGGGAGAAACGCCTCTGAGCGCCGAGGTGGCTCATCCAGTGATTCCAACCAGCGACGAGAGCATCATGGCGACATGAACATTTTCTGAAGGTCGCCAATGCCTCCCCCAATCCCGAGGAAGCCAATCCGTTGACCATGAGGGTGATATCAACCTCGATACCCTATAGGTTCAAGCTACCTCAGATTGAACTGCAGATGGTTTGGACGATCCCCTGGAGCATGTGCAGCGATACCGGTGAGTGATGGAGATCCATGGGGCAGATGATGCCCTCCTTTGCCGAGCCTTTTGGATGACCTTGAAGAAGGCGGCGGTCAAGTGGTACAACGGCTTGCTCGACCGCTCCGTTGATTCGTTCGACGATCTTTTTCGAAAGTTCTTTCATCAGTTCCTGGCAGGATGGATAAGGAAGAAGGCGTCGGACTATCTATTCACGGTGGTTCAGAAGGAGGGGGAGACCATCTGCAACTTATTGTAGCGCTTCAACGAGGAAAGACTCAACGCGACGAGCTGCGGAGATGAGCTCGTCATGGCGGCCTTCAAGAAAGGGCTGACGAATAGGAGTCTACAAAAGTCGCTGCTCCATGTTCCGCCTGTCGACCTTGACACCCTCTTTGCCCGTGAGGAGAAGTTCATGTTGCACGAGGAAGCCTTGGGGATGTTGAAGGGGACCTCACCAGCCAAAGCCACCTGTATTGAAGCTAGGCCCAGTGAACGACCGAGACGGGATGAACACCCCCAAGGGCTGACCAGGACCAACCCAGAGGGTGTGATTAAGACCAACCCCAAGAGCGGGACCAGGAAGGCCCCCGAGCACAAGATCGCCCTGGACCTCTGAGGGGATTTCTCTCTCCCATGAACCCCGCTTCGAGAGGTGGGCCAGAAAGAGCACAAGAGGTGGTGCACTACACGAGACTCAACACCCCCTGGCCAAAGTGATGGCGACGGCCATGACGGGCGGATTTCTCAAAGACCCGCCCCGGAGATGAGATCGAGACCCAACGGAAGGAATGCACAGAAGTATTACCGATATCACCGAGACAACGGCCATGATACCGACGACTGTTTCACCTTGAAGAAAGACATAGAGCAGCCAATTCAAGGTGGATATCTCTGGAGATTCGTCGACCATGGGAGGCTAGGCCACGATGGAGGAGCGACCATAGAAGCTGGTCAGCCGACCCACGTTACCGAGCAAGTAGCCCACCATAGGCCTGTGCCGATCATGCACGTGGACGTCATTTGTGACGGGCCCACTTAGGGCAGTACCTTGATATCGACGAGGAAGACTTATGTTCGACAGATCATGACGGTGGGCACCGAGGTTGGGGCAGAGCGGAGAAGGGTAGCTCACCCCCATCTACGTCTCGGACTATGACCTCGGAGGGGTCGAGCTGCCACATGAAGACACCATCATCATCGAAGCTCTCATAGGGTCGGCTATCGTGAGTAGACTCTTGATCGACACAAGCAGCTCGTGCGACATCCTGTTCTTGTCCACGATCTAGAAGATGGGACTGAACGAGGCGGAGCTGAAGCCATGCTTGGGCCCGATCGTCAGCTTCACCAGCCATTCGGTGCATATTATCGGAGTGATCATGATGTCTGTCACCCTGGGGAAGAGGCCGAAGTTCGTCACTCGAATGACGCAATTCTTCGTTGTCGACGTCACTTCAGCATACAACGACATCATCAGATGGCCTTATATGACCGCCATTGACGCTCTCCCCTCACTGCTGCATCAAATAGTGAAATTCCAGACTCCGCACGGAGTGGTGCAGGTGCAGGAAGCCAGAAGCTCTCATGAAGATGCTACATCGGCTCCATCAAGCACAAGAAGTCCGAGGAAGCCCTGTGGATCAACCTCTTCGACGGTCGGGAGGACTTTGCTCATCAACGACCAGCTCCGATGGAGGACATAAAGGAGGTACCAGTGGCGGTGGAAGTAAACAAGACTATGTCCATTGGCACGAAGCTTCCCACAAAGTTGAAGGCAGGGCTAGTCAACCTCCTCAGGGCAAACACGGACATTTTTGCGTGGTCGCCCTTGGACATGCCTGGAGTCGATCCTGCAGTAATCGCCCATGAGCTACACGTCGATTCAGAAGCCCGCCCAGTCCGACAGAAGAAGCGAAGCACAGTGGGGGAATGTGAGCAGCGGGTGAGGAGGTGGAGCGGCTCCTCGAGGCCAAGTTCATTAGAGAAGTGAGTTATCCGGATTGGCGTGCTAACGTGGTGTTGGTGAAGAAGCCCAGTGGTAAATGAAGAATGTGTGTGGACTTCACCGACCTCAACAAGGCCTGCCCAAAAGATTGCTTTTCGCTGCCAAGGATCAACCACCTGGTGGACAATGCCTCGTGGTATGAGCTGCTGACCTTCATGGATGCCTTCACCGGCTATAATCAAATCCAAATGGCAACCCACGACGAAGAGAAGACATCGTTCATTACTGACCAGGGGACGTTCTGCTACACGAAGATGCCATTCGGACCGAAGAATGCGGGGGCAACCTATCAGCGAATGGTGAACACAATATTTCACCCCAGGTAGGCAGGAATCTTGAAGATTACATCGACGATATGCTGGTAAAGTCAAAGAAGGCCGAGGATCATCTCACCGACCTTGAGGCGACCTTCTAGAAAGTACGACGCTACAACCTGCGTCTCAACTTAGCGAAGTGCATCTTCGGCGTCTAGACTGAAAAGTTCATCGGCTTCATGATCACCAAGCGAGGAATCGAGACCAACTCCGACAAGATATCCACTCACATCTACATGGGTGAGCCAAAGACCATCAGAGACTTGCAGAATATGAATGAACGAATCGTCGCACTGGGGAGATTCTTGTCGAAGTCTGCCGTGAGGTCTCTCTCGTTCTTCAAGATTTTGCGGAAGGCCATCAGCAATAGGAAGGGAGTAAGGAAGGAGGTCGCATGAGATGACTCATGCGCTCAAGCCTTTGGCAAACTGAAAGCCTATCTGTAAAGCCCACCGCTGCTCGCAAAGTCGAAGGAAGGAGAGCGTCTCGGCCTCTACCTCGCCACCACTAAAGAAGCCGTCAGCTCGGTCCTAGTGAAAGAGGACGAGGGCATCCAGAGGCCGGTCTACTATATAAGTCGGGTGCTTCGAGAAGCAGAGACTTGCTACAACCCCATCGAGAAGTTTGCCTACTATCTAACCCTCACGGCGAGGAAGCTCCAGCCATACTTCCAGGTGCACTCTATTATCGTCTACGCCAACTCACCCCTTGAAAAGAATCTGAGGCGGCTGAAGAGATCGGGCTGAGTGCTGAATTGGAGCGTCGAGCTCAGTGAGTTTGACATCATCTACAAGCCCAGGGTGACGATCAAGGATTAGGCGCTAGAGACTTCGTAGAAGAGTGCATTGTCCAAGAAATTGATGAAGCGTTGCTTGATCACCAGCCAGACACAACAAGGCAATAGCTTGTCGATGAGAATCATCCATCAACTTCCACCAGGTCCGAAGGCAAGCAGTGGGTCGTCCACGTAGATGGGTTGGCCACGGGGTTGGGAAGCAGAGCCGACATTGTGACAAAAACCCCAGAGGGAAGCCTACTCGAATTTCACTCCGCTTCAGTTTCTCGACGACCAATAATGTGGCGGAGTACGAGGCTGACATCAATGGGCTGAAGCTCTGCAGTGCGCTTGGGGCGACAAACGTGCTGTTGATCAGTGATTCAAGGCTCGTCGTCCAACAAATTGAAGGTAGCTTCGAAGAGAGGGAAGATCTAATGAAGCGGTACCTAAAGTTTTCCTGGGCCGAACTCCTCAAATTTAGAAAAGCGACGGTCCAACACCTACCGAGGTCGAACAACCTTCGCACCAACACCCTCTCGAAGTTGGCTTCTTCTTCTCCAGTCGAGATTGGAAAAGCTATATACGTCGAGAATTTGCTGACGCCAAGCATCGAGGAGGGTGAGCTGCTGTGAGTCGACATGGAGCAGTCATGGATGAGCCTGAACGTCACCTACATGGAGACTGGAGACCTCCCAGAAGACAGGCTGGAGGCGCAAAAGATTGAAAGGCGGGCCTTGACATTCGTGATCTTTGGCGGCGTGCTCTATCGAAAGCGCCATGCGAGGTACGGCGTCTTGCCCTATTTGAAGTGCCTTGGACTAAGAAGGGCGGAGGAGGTCGTCCGCAAGATACATGAAGGGCTCTGTAGGAATCACTACAGTGGCTGCACCCTGGCATACAAGGCAATCCAGCAGGGTTACTATTGGCTGACCATGCTGAAGGACGTGACCAACTATGTCAAGCGGTGCGAGGAGTGCCAAAGATTCTTCAAACATACAACCGCACCGTCCGCCGACCTGATTCCGATCCTCAGCCCGGTACCGTTCATCAAGTAAGGCCTCGACATCCTCGGACCGTTCCACATGGCAACAAGAGGAAGGAAGTTTCTTGTCGTCGCCATCGACTACTTCACCAAATGGATCGAGGTGGAGCCACTGGCGTGCATCACCTAGAAGGACATGAAGAACTTCGTCCGAAAGTCAATTATATGCCGCTTTTAGGTACCCCGCTCAATAGTGACAGACACCGGGAAGCAGTTCGACTCTGCAGACTTCAAAAGCTTCTGCTCGAACTGGGGCATCAACCACCACTTCGCCTCTGTGGTGCATCCACAATGCAATGGCATGGCCTAAGCAGCAAACAAATGCATCTTGGAACCCTTGAAGAAAAAGGTCAGTAGCGCCCCTGGGTCTTAGCTCGACGAGCTACCCGTCATCCTTTAGTCTTCCCGAACCACACACGAAGCTTCAACCTGGCATCCTTTAATCTTTATGTTAGCTTATGGGGCAGAGGCCGTCGTCCTAGTCGAGGTTGGCGAGGAATCCCTCCGGCTCCAGTACTTCAAAGAAGAAGCAAATAAAGAAGGCCTCGACATTAATAGCGAGCTCATCGACGAGGTAAGGGATCGTGCACTAACAAACCTTATCAATCACAGCCAAAGGATGGCGAGGTACTACAATTTCCGTGTGCGGAAGCGGAGCTTCAGGGTCGGAGACATTGTCCTCAGATATGCGACCTTTAGATTGGAGATCGACCGCCAAGGGAAGCTCTCTGCCAAATGGAAAGGCCCTTACACAATAACAGATGTATGGGATCGACGACCTACATTTTGGCGACAATGGAGGGCAAGGAACTAGCCCATCCATGGAACGCCGAGCATTTGCTCAAATATTTTCAATAAATTTTATTGTGTGTGTCCATTCAATATTTCAAATAAATATTTGCGTGTTTGTACACTCAATGAGTTGTCTGAATTTAAATTCCAGCTCCGCTCCGAGAATAAGAGTGCCTTCACGAAGGTCGACTGTATGCCCAAAGACGCGGGGTTGGCTACGGCCCTATACCCGCCCGAAGACGCGGGGTTGGCTACGACCCTATACCCGCCCGAAAGGCTCCAGACAGGCGACAGTAAGCCAAAAATTTTCAAATTTCAATTAATATTTACACTACATATTACAAAAATCTCCAAGCTCGGCATCAAGGCCGACTTTCATTCATGTCGCCCAGACTACGACGCCTCAGCTCAGTTGCCACCTTCTTGGTCACCCCCTTTTGGAGCCGTAGCCAACCCCGCCCAGACTAAGTATGGATTTTAATCGTTTTTCTTGAGACATTACATACAGTAATTTATTTTTCATTTACATTTGCTATTTCCAAATGGAATCCGTTGAAACGGATGTCCTTGAACTTAGAAAGTTTCTTTTGGAATTCGGTGAGATTAGTGCATCCTTTATTTTTGTTTCTGTGTCATTTGGGGGGCAACAGTGTTGCGTTCCCTGGATCTTCAATATGGCCCTGATGGTGGGCTTTGTATTGAAATATCGTATGTGTTTATTGTCTACTAATCAGTCATGAGAGCAGTTCATCTATTAAGGGATGAATTATTTATGCACATTTTCAGAGAAAACATTTTCATTCAAAATCAAATTACATAATATGAGAGCTCTCATAATATGAAATGTTCTAAACAGTTTGCTAAGATAAAAATAGAAGGCTAATCAAGCAGGTCATTATATTCGAAGTCGTCAGTTGTAAACTTGACTGGATCATCAGAGGACATTAGGTTTGTTTCAGCTTTATTTTTCTTGATCTCTTTATACAAATCCTGGAGATGCTGCGGAGTTTTGCACACTTTGGACCAGTGACCTTTTATGCCATAGCTACGACACTGGTCTTTTCATTCCCTCTTGGGTGGGGTGCATCATCTCTATTTTTGTCATTTCTGTGCCAGGTGAACTTCCGTTTACTTTCATTTCTTCGTTTCTGGACTTGGCCACTAGCCCTTTTGTTCTGTCCCCCTTTCCGTGGTCTTTCTTTTATTTTGTTGTCCCTCTTCTTTTGAGAAGAAGATGCATTATGAGCTTCTGGAAGGGGGCAGTGCCACAGGGCGCATGTTGTGAGTGGCGAGGAGAAGCTCTATGTTTTGTTCAGCCATGAGTAAACATGACAGCAGCTCAGAATACTTGGTGAACTTGCTTTCACGGTATTGATGCATTAGTATCGCATCTTTTTTCCATGGAAGGACGTATACGTCTTTTCCAGCATGCGATCTTCTAAGACTTTTTCACCACACAACTTCAGGTGTGAGGCGATGCTAAAAAGTGCTGAGTTGTACTCAGCAATGGACTTAAAGTCCTGCAGTCTCAGGTTCTCCCACTCATATCGTGCCTTTGGGAGTATAACATCTTTCTGATGTTTATACATATCCTCAAGGGTAGTTCATTACTCAAGTGGATCTTCGACCGTAAGGTATTCAGCATGTAGGGTCTTGTCCACATGGCGGCGAATATAGATAATGGCTTGCGCCTTTTCTATATCGCTTACATTTTCATTATTAGTCACAGCAGAAATGAGGGACTTTGCCCGCAGATGAAACTTCACATCGAGCTGCCAGCTCAGATAGTTTCTTCCTGATGCATCCAACACTTCGAAATCGATACAGGTGATTTTAGCCATTTTATCTAGCAGAGCACAAATTTGCATGAATTAATATTTTAAACAATAAACATTTTCATGCGGAGGCAATTATTAAATGAAGAGCTAATTACGTGGATCGGCCAGTCCTACATAAATAAAAAGTCCAAAGTCCATTACAGTCTATATTACACAAATGAAAGCGTTAAAAAAGAAATTACAACTTTGGAAACCCCTTGGGTGTAGTGCACTGGGAAGCTACTGCACAAGTACTAGAGAGGGGGTGAATAGTACTTTAAAATAATCAAGAGAGTTATTCCTAATTATTGTGAAAATACACAAACAACAATGCGGAATAGACTACAAACAACAAGAATAGACAATGCAAACAAAGTATGTAACAGGTTCGGATCCACCCAAGTCTCCCCGACTTGTTCCCGGTGATCCTACGTCCCAACCACCCGGATCCCCTCCGGATACTTGAGTTAGAAACCACTAACCCAAGATTTTGCACTATGAAATTCTTGTAGAAAAACCTCTACAGACCAAATCATACACAATGAACATGTGACTCCCACAACCCGGGATCACACACTTCTCTCACAACCGAGAGAACAATTCAAATATCAAATGCGATGAAATAATGAAACACTTACCACAAAATCCTATACCTCGAGTATACTTACCAAATTAGGGCAAAGAGGGATTTTGAGGAAGAAGATGTCACCAAACCCTAGCTCCAAGAAGTTGACCAGCAATGGAAGCCTAGGGTGGAGTTGGTGACCTTGGATCAAGCTCTTAGCTTGAGAGGCTCACAATGGAGAGAATCTCTCTTGAGGAATTAGGGCTCAAGAAGTTGAGGGAGAGATTCTTGTGAGAAGAGAGAGCTTTAAAATAGAGTTGAATGGCTCCTCTTTGATTTCTATAAAACCCAAAATATGCAGCCTTTTATGCTATGAAAGCAGCCCTTCAAGTATATATAGGATAGAGGAAAGAGAGAGCAAAATTCATGGCATTTAATGCTCCAACGGCTCTATTCTGAAGCAGACTAGTCGGTCAAAGAAGGATCACTGACCGACTAGTTCCTCAACTAGTCGGTCGGTGATTCAACGTGAACCGACTAACAACTCGACAGCCAAAAGAGAAAGTTCAGACAATAAGGAACTAGTCGGTCTAAGAAGACTTGCCAACCGACTAGTTTCAAAACTAGTCGGTCGGTGAGTGTTCTTTGACCGACTAAGAGTCGAAATCGAATAGGCTGAATTCAAGTACAGTTAGTCGGTTTAAGAACAACTTCCAACCGACTAGTTTCTCAACTAGTCGGTCGATCGATGTGCTTTGACCGACTAACTGTAAACAGTAAGATAGGCTGTACAGAGGCAATGATAACTAGTCGGTCTGAGAAGGATTCCTAACCGAGTAGATCGTCATCTAGTCGGTCGGTGAACCTTCTTTGACCGACTAATTGATCAACAGTGCCAGGCTGAATTGAGCAAGGACATCTAGTCGGTTCAAGAGGAATTGCCGACCGACTAGATCGTCATCTAGTCGGTTGGTTCTTCTACTTGAACCAACTAACATGCACTAGAAGTTGAGGGAAGAAGCGATAGGCTTCGGGAAAGTTTCTAATGGCTTCTAAGATAATCCTAGCTCTAAGATATGAGCGAAATGAAGATTATAATGTAAGTCCTACTCAAGGCTTAACATTCTATTCTATAAAGCTAGAAGACATTAAATTAAACATGACGAACCGTCTTCAAAGCTTCAATCTTCACTCTTGACTTCAATAATACTCCTTGAGTTTCAACGAAGCTTCAGGCACACGATCATGCATATTGAGAAGTCTTGAGACGTCGCTTTTGATGTACATAGTATTTTGGCGACGATCTCCATAACTGCGCTCATAAAGAGTTAGTACACGATATTTATGTTTGCTCATCATCCAAAACCAAATCCGGGGAATCAATACTCAACATTCTCCCCCTTTTTGGTGATGACAAACCAACATAAATAATAATCAATAATAATGATTCAAAAGAAATTTACTTACTCCCCCTGCATTGATGACACGTTAGTTCCGTATTAAACAATAATCATACGCATCAAGCAGGCGAGGGAGATATAAAATATGAATCCTATTATTGCAATTTAGGATCTCTAAATCCATTTTATATCTTAACTCCCCCTGAATCTAACATATCAAATTAGATTCATGGTAAATTGCTTTGAATTATCAATTAGCACATTGTCATTATTAATTCTCTCCCCCTTTGGCATTAGCAAAAAGAGCAGGAGGAGATCAACGACAAGATTATAATGGCTAAAAAATAAAAGCATGAGAGTCTAAGAATACGACAATGGTCCAAATGACACCAAAGTAAAATACCAAATGTAAAATACCGAAGAAAATCAAAGCGTGCCAACGTGACCATAGTCGAAAATCGAAAAATGAAATCATCAAACCATAGGCGAAAATCGAAAAACGAAATCACCAAACCATAGGCGAAAATCGAAAAACGAAATCATCAAAACTCAAATCAATTTCACGTATTGAGTTTTGGAACATACTCTTCAATATCAACATTTATAACGAATCGAGAGCATGGAAAACAATTCTATTTAATCCAATAAAATCGTCGAACGACGAAATCAACATCAGAGACAAATAAATCCAATGAGAATACCAAAAGTAGCATGCAAAAAGTGTTATGTCAAACACAAATAGAGCATCATAAAACATATGGCATACACATATCTAGCATACTAGGATACTAAATGAAACAAAATGATACCATTTGTAATATAGTCTACCAATGGATGCATTCAACACACATGGATACCAAATGTATATCAAATATAAGAATATACTTACAACATTAAGCTCCCCCTACTTTGGTGCATCTCTTAAGCACCATCAACTCCATTTGAATAAAAATCCTTTGCAAATCAAAGAGTTGGTAGGGTTGGTATCACATGATGGATTGAACCTAGAAAACACAATTCTTGGTATCCAAAAACCCTTTTGGATCCTATGGGTTAGGCAACACTTTTAACAAACTAAATTCAAATTATCGTAACCCATAGCCCAACTAAATTCAAATTCAATATGAATTTAAGTTTCAAACAAACATGTACATCCAAGACCAATATGCAAATAAAAAGAATAAACCAATTCTTACCACAATTGCTTTGGTACCCATAAAATGAAATTAAACTTATGGTACCAAGCAATGAAGGGTCAAAGGAAACTAACCCTTCGGAAACCAAGTCCACGAGGACCGTGATTTCCCAACATAATCATCATTCAAAATAATATCATTAATATATGATTGCACATACATATCCTTAGCATGCATGCTTGTGTTCTTCGGACCCCAAATAGTGTATTTCTTGGGAGTCCTAATCCTATTGGGAGCATGCATACGTTGTTGATGTCTATGTGATGCATGTCGTGGATAAGCATATGACATATGATGAAATGGTGCATGATGATAATTGTTCATATGAGAATGTGGATGAACATATGCATGTGGTGGAACACGTGCGTGAGGGTGTCTCACTTGGTTTGCACGTGCCCGTGGATGTGGTGTATAAAAATCATCATATGTGTGAACATGTGGAGTAGGATGTGTGTTCCTACGTGGCATGGTATTGGTGTACATATAAGCATGACCCTTCTTTGGAGGTCCACCTAAAGTGGGTTTCTTTCCAAATGAGGGTGTGTACGAAGTGGAAGCACCATTGGTAGATGAACTACCAATAGAGTGTTTGCTCCCACTCGTTGATGCATCAGAAGTTGGCCTAACAAAGGTAGTGGCCGATTTGGATGAATTTCCCATATTATACCCCAAGCCAATGTGGTGATTGGCCGGAAGTAAGTCATTTAGGATTTTATCCAAATGATCCTTACCCTTATTGAATTTATTAATTCGGCCTAATGTGCACTCATATTTCTCGGTGAGAGAACGCATAGAAGCATCCAAAGTGGACACTTGCGATGTGAGCACATAAACACGAGATTTGAGATTCTCATTCTCAATACTCAAAGTCGAGTTTTGAGAAGTCAAATCCGCTATCTTGTGTTCCTCCGAATCCTCAATATGAACATGCTCAAGTTGATATTTGAGATTTACAATCTTATTTCTCAACCCTTCAACAACGGTGTCGTTGTTGACGATGATAGGCTTAGGCGAGGTTTGAAGACTAGTTAGCTCATATTTAGTCTTAATAAATCTAGTAGCCAAATTAGAAAACTTATTCCAAAGTTTTTCGTTGGCTAATCTAAGTTCATCCATAGTTACCTCTTCGCCTTCATCCTCGCTTTCATCCTCACGTTCATCGGAGGAGGTCTCTTGATCACGTTCCTCTTTTCCTATGAAGCACGTGTGTGCTTTCTCCACTTGTTCATCATCCAACTCTCCACTTGAGGAGTCCTCTTCGGAGTCGGTGAATGTGCCGACAAGTCCTTTCTTGTACCCTTTCTTGTACTTCCTCGACTTTTCGTATTTGGATGCCTCCCACTTCTCCTTGTGTTTGTTGAGAGGACAATCCGGCTTGATGTGTCCTAGCTTGTTGCATTTATAACATACGGGAGTAGAAGCATTAGTGGAACTAACTTTAGATTTATTTCTAAAGTTACCTTTTCGGAAGAATCGGTCGAACTCCTTTGCCATACGTGCAATGGATTCTATGTCCAACTCGTCTTCCGATTCTTCATCATCGGTAGATGGAGCAGCCTTGTACGCAATCGCCTTTTTCTTTGGCTCGTCTTGCTTCAAGTACGCCTTCATCTTCTCCTTCATCTTGATCTTACTTTCCTTGCGTACCTCGTAAGACAACAAGGTACCCATTAGTTGTACAACAGTGTACTTATTCATATCGTTACCTTCCTCGATGGAGAAGGTACGCTTTTCCCAACAAGAAGGAAGTCCGTCAATAATCTTCGCGACTTTCTCCTTTTGGGTGTAGATCTTCCCAAGAGCTTCCAATTCGTTGGATATGTCCACGAAGCGAGCATAGTAGTCCTTCATAGTTTCACTCTGTTTCATATGAAACAACTCGAATTCTTTATTAGCGACAACGAGTTTAGAATCTTTTATCGTACTCGTTCCTTCGTGCAAGATGAGGAGTTGGTTCCATACTTGATATGCACTCTTACATGTGCATATCTTGTTGAAGTCTTCGGGCTCCAACGCACATTGCAAGGCATTCATTGCCTTGGCATTGTTTACCTCCGCGGCAACCTCCGCGGTAGTCCACTTCGTGAATTCTTGTTCGGCGGGCTCGACATACTCCGTCAATGTGGCTCTCCAAAGTGAAGCGCTCCGAAGGAAGGTTTCCATCCGGCATTTCCAGTACCCATAGTTGGTACTGTTGAAGTGAGGAGGCCTGACAGAGAATTGTCCTTCCATAACTGAAGAAGATCCTTGACGATCCTTGAAGACATTGTAGTCTTTGTTTGTCATAGCTTTGAACTCTGGCTCCGATACCAATTGTAGTGCCCTGGGAAGCTACTGCACAAGTACTAGAGGGGAGTGAATAGTACTTTAAAATAATCAAAAGAGTTATTCCTAATTATTGTGCAAACACACAAACAATAATGCGGAATAGACTACAAACAACAAGAATAGACAATGCAAACAAAGTATGTAACTGGTTCGGATCCACCCAAGTCTCACCGACTTGTTCCCGGTGATCCTACGTCCCAACCACCCGGATCCCCTCTGGATACTTGAGTTAGAAACCACTAACCCAAGATTTTGCACTATGAAATTCTTGTAGAAAAACCTCTACAAGACCAAATCATACACAATGAACATGTGACTCCCACAACCCAGGATCACACACTTCTCTCACAACCGAGAGAACAATTCAAATATCAAATGTGATGAAATAATGAAACACTTACCACAAAATCCTATACCTTGAGTATACTTACCAAATTAGGGCAAAGAGGGATTTTGAGGAAGAAGATGTCACCAAACCCTAGCTCCAAGAAGTTGACCAGCAATGGAAGCCTAGGGTGGAGTTGGTGACCTTGGATCAAGCTCTTAGCTTGAGAGGCTCACAATGGAGAGAATCTCTCTTGAGGAATTAGGGCTCAAGAAGTTGAGGGAGAGATTCTTGTGAGAAGAGAGAGCTTTGAAATAGAGTTGAATGGCTCCTCTTTGATTTCTATAAAACCCAAAATATGCAGCCTTTTATGCTATGAAAGCAGCCCTTCAAGTATATATAGGATGGAGGAAAGAGAGAGCAAAATTCGTGGCATTTAATGCTCCAACGGCTCTATTCTGAAGCAGACTAGTCGGTCAAAGAAGGATCACTGACCGACTAGTTCCTCAACTAGTCGGTCGGTGATTCAATGTGAACCGACTAACAACTCGACAGCCAAAAGAGAAAGTTCAGACAATAAGGAACTAGTCGGTCTAAGAAGACTTGCCAACCGACTAGTTTCAAAACTAGTCAGTCGGTGAGTGTTCTTTGACCGACTAAGAGTCGAAATCGAATAGGCTGAATTCAAGTACAGCTAGTCGGTTTAAGAACAACTTCCAACCGACTAGTTTCTCAACTAGTCGATCGATCGATGTGCTTTGACCGACTAACTGTAAACAGTAAGATAGGCTGTACAGAGGCAATGATAACTAGTCGGTCTGAGAAGGATTTCTAACCGAGTAGATCGTCATCTAGTCGGTCGGTGAACATTCTTTGACCGACTAATTGATCAACAGTGCCAGGCTGAATTGAGCAAGGACATCTAGTCGGTTCAAGAGGAATTGCTGACCGATTAGATCGTCATCAAGTCGGTTGGTTCTTCTACTTGAACCAACTAACATGCACTAGAAGCCGAGTGAAGAAGCGATAGGCTTCGGGAAAGTTTCTAATGGCTTCTAAGATAATCTTAGCTCTAAGATATGAGCGAAATGAAGATTATAATGCAAGTCCTACTCAAGGCTTAACATTCTATTCTATAAAGCTAGAAGACATTAAATTAAACATGACGAACCATCTTCAAAGCTTCAATCTTCACTCTTGACTTCAATAATACTCCTTGAGCTTCAACGAAGCTTCAGGCACACGATCACGCGTATTGAGAAGTCTTGAGACGTCGCTTTTGATGTACATAGTATTTTGGCGACGATCTCCATAACTGCGCTCACAAAGAGTTAGTACACGATATTTATGTTTGCTCATCATCTAAAACCAAATCCGGGGAATCAATACTCAACATTGGGTCCCATGTAAGATCTTCAGCTTCAATTGTGGCCTCCATCTCTATGGAAAGTGGTCTTTTGTCTTGGACATTTACATAAATTCCTCACTACAATTTCTCTCAAAAGTAAAAGAAAAGTGCAGGAAATAAAATGTGGGACTAAACAGCCGATCCAAAACCGCAATTTAGCCATCCATGCAAAAATTTGTGCACATCAAACATTTTCAGCAGACATTTTTATCACAGGCATCACAGGGATTTATATTCGCAGAGAGGGATAAACTATTTAATTACTTAATAATTATTGGACCACTGGGCAACGTCATACACCGTTAGGTTAGCTGACTAGTGGCAGAGCGGTCACAGAATCTTCCTAATTATTAAGTTTTTAAAATAAGCACAACCATACACATTTTATCCGTAGAAAAAGCCAAAAATGATGCAAAGCATATGTAAATGATTCTACAAAGGAAATCATTAAATGCACGGGTTGTGCTAGTTGGGTTTATCCAAAGATTGGAAAAGAGCCCAATAATTAGACATGTTCTTCGTAAAAGGAAGAAGTTTTCTTTTTTAATTCATCCCCAAATGTCCCCAAAAATTTCCTTATCGCCCCATAATTTATCGTGATTTTTCATGAATTTTTAGGTCCCCAAAACGCCATTTTAATCAATTTTTAGCCCCCAACAAGCCTTTTAAATCTTATTTTAGCCCATTTTAATTGTAATTTTCCCCCTCCCTTTTTTTGCGAAAAACTGGCATGCGGGCCTGAAGCCCGCAGTGTGGCTACGGGCTTCAGGCCCACATGCTCAAAAAAAAAATTTTGAGCCAAAAATTGGCCTGCGGGCCTGAGGCCCGCAGTTTGGATGCGGGCTTCAGGCCCGCAGCCAGAAAATATTTTTTTTTGAAACTGGGATTCAGGCCCATAAGCAATTAGGGTTGAGGGGCGGCGGCTAAGGTTAGCTGATGTTGCCCCTCAGGGGGTGCCGCCTGTAACGCCCCGCTTCCGAAAAGACACCGGAAGTGAGAACGTTACGACGTCTGCATGAACGGGAGCGGTGAAGCTCAAGTTCAATGAGCATCTGTGATAAAAACACAGGGCAAGTCCTTGATTGCATTTCAGAACAATAAGAATTATTCATAATTTAAAGCCACATCCAGAATTAAAACATCCATGCACGAAATAAAAACGTCAAGCCACAGCTGGGCCAAAATAGCAACAAAAGAAAACGTACACGACACGACAACTGAAAGTAAACTAAGAGAAAACAACAACAGTGAAGTCCACTAGTCCTCCGCAGGGAGAGACTCGACGTTTACGGCGAACTCCTGGCTCTCTAAGTCAAATGTCTCGTAAGGATTCTCCTGGTACTCAGGCTCGGGATCTGACATACATCCAAAAACATGAATGTATGTCAGCAAGGGTCTGCAAGAAGAGGTTAGAAAACCCAAGGCAAGATATACAAAATGATACTTAATTTAAGAGGCATTAATAAATTTAACGAGATGTCAACAACAAGTTTAAACATGCCGATTATAAAATGAAAAAAAGTAAAATATTCCTATCATGCAGTTCTAAGCAATTTAAGAAATAAAGTAAAGTTTTTCTTTGATTCATTAGCATGCTAGTTTTACTGAGACAACAATTTCAAGTTCCATGTCAATATTTCATCTCTCTCATAGGGTTCTCGCCTTTAGGTCGTGATGAGTGGATCGTTCTTCTCACAGGGGTTTACCGTGATTGACGCTACCCCACCGCATGCGGGTGGTGCTCTTGAAGAGATGACCCTTTCATATGCCTAGTGGCTGCTCAACCCTAATCCCACCCCAGATCTGTGTTGGAACACGAGCCAGCCTAGTCGACTCACACGATATCACGAAGTCATGATTTCGCATTCGAGACGCACGATGTCACGATGTCACACATTTGTTAAATATTCTAAGACATGCAGCAATTTAATAATATCATCATTTATTTTTATACAACATTTTTCATGATTACGAGAGTGTTGAACAACATTTACAATAATTTAACAAAAGTGTTGAACATATGGAATTAACGAACACGCCACGGAAACTAACTTTCTTTGTCATTGTTTAAAACTAAGGTATATCAAATTATATATCGTTGGGTCACATTTTCAGTCAAGGACGTCATGGTATTAATTTCATGCGTCATTTCAAGTGTAGATTTTGAGTTATACAACTTTACAAGTAAAAGACTAAATGAGCATCTAACTTCAAAAATTCACTATAACTTGTACACTTGCCTGATTTCAGCGATTTTGGTGTCGTTGGGTTCGTCTTGACAAGTACTACATTATGGTACGTCTGGTTCTCTGTTTTGGTTAAACACATCACTGAATTAGGTTCGTCTCAAGATAATCCTTGAATTAGGTTCGTCTGATTTAATTGAGTTCTCTATCTAGGGTGATGTTTATATTGTATTATATCAGTCTTATACTAACATGATATGCCTTATTATTCTAATTTCTAATGTTATTATCCTACATTAGTTAACATCTAACTGACAAGCTGTAAAATTACTACTAACAAGTTATCTATAAAAATAATACTAACAACCTACTAATACTAATCTTACTATAATCTAATATAAAGTTAATACTATATTTAATACTACACTTACTCTTACACATATAATAATATCCCTCTATCTCTAACCCTCTCTATCTGACTTCTTCTTCTTTCCTCTTTCCTTTTCTTTTTTTCCTTTTTGCTGCAGGGGAAACTTAAGCACGCAAGGGGACTCACGCACGCGGTGCGCGGCTTCCGGCGGCACAGGGCGGTGACGGCGACGGCTCCCGGTAGCACGGTGGTGCTCGGCAGCATGCGACGGAACAGGGGGCTGCGGCCTGGCGGCGGTCGGAGCTAGGGCGCGCGCGGTTGTCCTTAGGCGAGGGGAGCATGGAAAGGAAAGGGGTTTTGGATGTAGAGGGTTTGATTGAATCTGAAGTTTGTTTCAGATCTTGGTTTCTCTGTTTCCAATTTCAGTTTTGAGTTTGTTGGAAAATTGATTTTGAGAAGAATTTGGGGGGATTTATTCTGGTTTTGAGGAAATTGGTGGGAGGATTTGAGAGATGATGGGTTTGCAGAATAGTTTTGCAGGGAAGAAGACAATGACAATCCATAAGAAGATTAGCAGGGGACAAGTTCTCATTTTGGTCAAAAGATTAGGTTTTGATTAAGATGTGAATTAGTCGTTTTGTTGATTTAAGTAAGGGGAATGCATCTGCCTTCAAAAAACGTGAGCTGGGTTTGAAATATTAAGCATACATTAAATATTTAGTCAATGGAAATTAAAAGGTTTAGGTTAGCTTAGACTAAGTTAAAAAAAATAAACACACGTTTATCAATTTGAGGTGCTGCCGACAGGTGATGTTTAATTAGGGTAATTAGTAAAAGTTAAAAGTGTTTAGCAAATTGTAATTAGTAAGCTAATTAAATTAAAGTAATTTGTTAAACTTGATAGTTAATTAATTATGATACTGTAAAAACTAAAAACAGAGACGTGTAGCAAAGAACGTACGGACGAAAAATTATTCGGACGACTGAAATAAAATACATGTACTCATGATTTCAAACACGTCTAAAAATACAGGCCGTTACACCGCCGGGCGGCGGCAAGAGGAAGGCAGCCCCCCGCTTCAGGCCGGGGGGGAGCGGGGGCACGCGTCAGCCCCCCGCTTCGGGGGGGGGGGGGGGGGGTTAGTGACGGATGCCGGCCGTCGGGCGAGGCCGCCCCCCTTCGGGGGGTGCGGCATAGCAGCGGAGCCGCCTCCCTTCGGGGGGGTGCGGCATAGCGGTGGAGCCGCTCCCACTTTGGGGAGTTGCAGCAGTCGGCCGCGGCCGCCCCCTTGGGGGGGTGCGGCGTTCGGGTTGAGCCGCCCCGATATGGGTGGGGGGTGCCGGCGGCAAGATCGTCGGCGAGCATGGGTAGGGTACAAGAAAAACCCTTATTAACATATTTTAAAAATTTGATTTTGGACGATCAAGATCGTCGTTTTCAGGCGATTAGCCATTCCCATATCAATCTTGCGAGATCTATGGGTAGATCAATCATACGTATGATAAAAATAGCGTTTTTAGCGGATTTACCTTTATATCCGTCCTCCGGATCGTTGAACGAAGCCTACGCGGATGATGACGCTCGATTGAGGAAGCCTTGCTCCGCGCACGTGGATCTCCCGTCTCCCTTTGCCTTCGCAACAATCGATATATGTGTAATTTTTAGAGGCTCGTGCTGATAACGTATTATGTATCAACAACTGGGGGGAATCCCTAACCCTTTATTTATAGGCAGAATAGAAGAGTTACAAGATAAGATACATAGATATGGGTGTATCTCTAAGATACCCACAATCCTAATCAACTCCGGTTCATATCCATTCACAACAGAGTTGTATTTTTCTCTCAATTTGTTTCATTTTCATTTTCATTTTTGTTTTCTTTCTAACCAAAGTAAAAGAATTTTTTTCCCTTCAATTTTCTTTTCTTTTCTTACCTTGTCACTCGAACGGCCTAAGGTTAAGTGCCTGTTCTTTTCTCCGATTCTTGGAGAGGAATCCCTGCATTTTCACTATTCATGCACGTGGGGGCGGATTCCTCGTTCTGGTTGCCTTGGCGTGTCCTTTTGAGATTCGGAGATTTGCGAACTCTCGTCCGACGTGGAGCTCGATTTGGGAATCGCGGGTGCGATTTCGTGCTCGCCGCGATATGCTTGGATTACAGCAGAATCCCGAGCGTAGGTGGGCCCTCTCTCTCCCTTGGCCAATCGCAGCAGCGCCTGCGTTTTTTTTGCTTTTGCTGCAGCGCAGCGCGGGTGGCGGGCCCCACTTCACCGATTTTTAGTTTTAATTACTATTATATAAATAGTTATATTAATTATGAGTGTGTCCCACACCACTTTCTTCATCCAACTTTCTTCATACAAAAGAACACACTACACGGAGTGGGTCCCACTTCACTTTTCCAACTCCACAATCCAACAAAAGAACACACTACACACAAATTTCTCTCTCATCAGATTCCTAACTTCTCAACTTTCCCAATTATACTTTCCTACAAAAGAACAAGCCATAAGTAATAGTTTGACACAACATTCGTTGCATAAAAGTCAAAAGAGAATTGCTATATACACCGATCATTCGGTGTATATAAGCTGTTTTTGGATATAAAAAGTACAAATTAAATCATTTAACTCATCATTACATACTCTATCTCCTCCGTTTCTGCCCTTTTTAGCTTACCATGATTGCATACACCCCCTTCGGGGGGTGTATGTAGTCTTTGCCAAGTCGAAATTTGACATATAGGGCAGTCGTTATTTTGAACTAATCCCCGTATTCTTGTTTAGACCTCGCGCGGCGTTAATTTTCAGGCAAAGCTCAATTAATTAATTAATCGATCACACCCACAAATGCACCCACTCCAACGGAACCCCAACTGCCACGAGCAAGCGGGGCCCAACTGTGCTAAGTTCACCTCGTTTAACCTCCTTTTCCGCGGCGCCGAGCTTCGCTTTGCTTCCCCTTCAACTTCTCGTGTTTGATCAAACGCGCACAAAGAAAAGAAACTGGATCTCTCGTCGCATTCTCCTCTCTCAGAAGAATTGAATTCGTTTTAGGGCTTTTCTTTCTTTGATTCCGACCTCTAATGGCGTACGTGGATCACGCGTTCTCGATCACCGACGAGGACCTCATGGTGGACTCCCCTCACGTGCGGCAGAACATGCCTCCGATCAAGGAGATCGGGCTGGCGGTGTCCCTCCTCGTCTTCGGATCTCTAGCGATCGTCGTTGGGAGCATCATGGCCTACAATCGCGTCGGCGGCGACACTGCTCACGGTCAGATTTGAAAACCCTAGATATGATTTCGTTGTCGATCTGATCTCCTTTAAGATATATGCCAAATTGCTGATGAAGTTTGGTTTCTTTGGGAAATATTCCGAATTTCCGTTTGAAGTTCTGTATTTCTCATCGATTTACTGTTGATTTGTATGGTATGTGTGGGTGTCCCCAATTTTTTACGGCTAACATGTATGTCTAATATGGGCAAACTTATGTTCTGTATTTCTTCATCTATTCTATACTAATTTGTAGTCAATGGGGGCACAAATCAGTTGGTTTAGTTGTATGCTAGTCTAAACTTATGACTGTGTTAAATGCGTTAAATGGCTCTCTGAAGATGTGTGAAAGTGATTAAAAGCTTGCTTTCTCACCTTGTGAATGCCTTTCCAACAAGTCAGAGCTAGCTTTAGCAGAATTTTACATGATCCCGATGGATCTCGGGATCTTAATGATCAGCAGACTTTCCTAGTCAATAACGATGCAATTAATTGATAGCATAGGAACAATTTCCTTTTAGTGATCTTCTTTAATTCTCCATGAAGCTGGTGTTAATCAGTCTTCATGAATTTGTAAAATTTGTTATTCTGAATGCAGCTTTTTCCCTCCCTGAACAATAGGTATTTTCTTTGCGGTGTTGGGATCATTACTGTTCCTTCCGGGATTCTACTATACGAGGATTGCGTACTATGCATACAAAGGCTACAAGGGCTTCTCATTCTCCACCATACCACCGGTCTAAAGGCAACATCTCTTCTCATACGTAGTATGTACAGAACTATCTTTCTTTTGATAGTGTAACTGGAATAAATACTATTGTAATTAGCTAAATAAGTATCGACACTTCGGTGAAGCTTTCTTGTAGTTCTCTATGAAGCTATGTAGAATTATCATGCATGCTGTTAAAGTATATTTAGTGAATGCAATACAGAATACAATGAGAATAGTTTTCAGTTAACTTGGACGTGTTGTTGTCGTTGCATTGTGGGTGTGATAAATTGTACCCAACCATAATTAAAACCGTTGCCAAGAATTTTATGATTAGGCTGAGATTTTGGAGGTAGAACAATATAATTGTATACTTTTGCATTTTGTTAGTCTTTTGCTTTAGTAATGTGTTCTTTTTTGTTTTTCTCTTCATAATAGACTTAATCATTTAACTGTATTTGATGCGATCTGGATACGATTTGGGGATAAATTTCGGGGTTTTAGAGGAGTTGGGCAAAAAGTGGGATTTTTATTGAATTTCAATAATGGATACAATGATAAGTGACCTCTTTCGAGAGGAAGGCCATTCTCCTAGATTTTGATTCGAGAGAAAAGCCTAACCCTCCCAAGATCTAAGTTTTCCTTCTCCTAATTTTCTTCTCTCAATACTTTTCTCAAATCTTCGCATGAATCCTCCTTTTTTCATCTCCTTTATTTATAATAAAACTCTTAATGAGCCACTGCCCCTAAATTATCAAAATACCACCGATATAGGGGTTTCAGTCTAAATTACAGATCTGTCACTGGACTCTCAATATTACAGTTTTGCATATGTACCCATAAATTATAGATTTTCCATTAGTTGCCGTCGCACCACTAAGTCTATCTTTACTCTGTTCTTAAAGAATCATCTTGTTTTCAAGGTGGTGCATGAAATACATGTGCCATGCTACTCCAAATGAGGATGCTTGTTCTCTCCTAAGTCAAAGCTCCGAATGCCTCTATCGGAATCGTCATTGCGCTAGAAAGAGCCATCGCCTCCTCGTAGGCATCCCTTAGCCATGTCGAACCTTTGCAGGTCTACCCAGCTGTTGTTGGCCCAACCCAGTTTTTCACCGACATTCTCAAAGCCCGAATGGAAGCTCCAGTGATTGCCAAACACGTTTGAAGGTCTGTCATATCCAAAGTGCTGTTGCCAAGGCCCAGGATGAGATTCCTCCACAAACCGTAATCCACGGGCCCTCTAAAAAATTGCCCGTGAAACGTCGAGACCCCCGCCCAGGGCTCGTGGGCCCATATGTGGCCCTCCCGTCTGTGGGCCTGGCTTGGGTAGCCTGCCATGTGACCGGTGGCCCCCTGGCAGTCCGTCCAATGGCTGCCCTAGCTTGGGCGGCCTGCCAGGAGGCTCTGGGAGCCTCCCTGGGGACACCCTGGACCCTTGTTAGTAAAAATACGAATTTTTATGTTTTTACGTTTAAAACACATCTAAAATGGTTCCCGTATTAAACGGCCATCCATTTGAATTATTCGAAAAATACGCGTTTTTAGGGGGTTAACGAACAAAACGCGTTTTATTCTCGTATTGCGCATTTTATGCATTTTAAACGCGTTTTAGGGGCACTTTTAAATCATTTTGAACTATGATTTAATGATCATACTTTGCTTTAGTGCATGCTACATGGAATATAATAGTATGATCATGTCATTTTGGTTAAAACTATGAGTACAATTTAAATTATGAATATAGAACTTTTTTACTCTTATTTCATTATGATATTGTTGATTTTTAAGTTCATTTGGATGAATGATATCTTGACAGTATACGTATTTTTAGTCGCGTGTTTTATCTGGGTTAACAAATTAAACACAATTTAACATGTTTATGTTAGAGAATATTGGAAGAAGAGTAAACAATATCCGATTAAGAGTAGCCATGGCACAAGCCATGTCTCTCTATATATTCATTTCATAATGTGGTTTAGGAGTCCAAGGGACTCCCCACTAACTTAGTGGGGAGTAATGGTGAGATGATGAGGGGAGGGAGGCCAAAGGCCTCCCTCAACTCACAACACTCCCCCTCATCTCTCCATTACCTTGGGTTAAGCACATGAATACTTCAGGATTCAGTATGCTAATGGGGTGGATACTTTAGGATCCAGAGTCACTGTGGTTGCCTCGTTAAAACCTTAGCTGTGGAAAACCCAGTGGGAAAAACCAGCAGCTTAAGGGAAAAGAGTACAACTATCGAGTAACTCCCACTGATCTGTACAAGCTTCAGGCTTGCAGATATCCTATGTATCTATACAATCATCTTCTATTTGTCTATACATCCATCATGTTCTGAAAGCAAATACAGTCATCACTCATCTATACAAGTTTCACTCATCTAGCGGCTATTGGAAAGCAGTGACGCTCTGGAGTGGAATGCTCTTCGAAGTTGGTAGATGACTCCACTAAAGTATTTCTTTGAATCAGTCTTCAGTGTGTATGCAATGTACTGCTGGACCTGGCTGAGCGTTTTCAATACTTGCTTCTTGGATGATGAGCTTCTCAGAAGATGTAGACTTTGGAGGATGATGTGTAGATATTTAGGAGGTGGCCCGCCTTTTGTGTTTTAGTCATCGTGATGATCTTTAAACATGCATATGTGATATATATTCCTTGACCCTTGGAAGTTGCGCAGAAGCAGCTTATCCGTGGTCTAGTGGTGCTCTCCAGGACAACACTGTATCTGGTTAACAGCTTTACTGCAGACGTTCTATCAAAGACACGTGCAGTTGGCCATATAAAGAAGTGTAACAAGTACACTAGAGATAGGCTCTTCGGGACCTAGGATGTCCTCCCCCTCTTCCAGCAACTGGAAGGTGTCATAAATAAGCATCTATTTTTAATAGGTTGCAAATGGACATCATTCTTCATAAACTCCAGGTGTATGAAGGATATTAAAGGGTTCCACCATGAAGGTGTTTAATATGTAAGCCGAGACAAAACCTTGTTATACCTAGGTTTTCATTTCCAAGGTATGCTTTAAAGCTATCTTAAATCTCAATGGTCTCTACAGGAGATCCTATTAGCTTTAAATCGACCACATGTAAGGCGAATATCACAAATCCTGTCAATGATCTTTCGAAAAAGATACACATGCAGAATATTGCTTAAGATCAACTAATGATCTTTGTAGCCTTTATGGAGAAGACGTTTCTATGTCTCTCTTTCATCTCCGGGGGTAGAGTATACCCTTCTGGAAGTTTTATATAGATATCTATATCTATATTGCCGTATATATATGCAGTCACAACATCCATGAGCTGCATTTATTGGCTTTTTCAGAGAAGTATAGGCTTAGTAGGAAAATGATCACATTTCATTCATTTCAATTTCTTATGAAATCCAACTATATTCCACAGGTTTTACACATTCAGATGTATGGACTACCGGTCCTAAGACTTTGCTTTTCAAGAGTGAGTCCAGCTCTACTCTTATTGCCTCGTCCCACTTTGGCCAATCTATGTGTTTATGCTATAGAAAAATGGGTTGACGTCATCGTTGTATTCAGCGATGTGAACGGCAATAGCGAAAGGAAAACCGTCGACGACGACTGTGCTATTTCTATCCAGTACCTCTCTAGTACGTACGTAATATAATGATTTTTCTCCTGTTGTTTCCTCTGCAAGGGAAATTAGGAGGGGAGAGGTTGCTGGTCTGAGCTCAGCATCCTGTGGATGGATCATTTTAATATATCCAGGAATCTTCCTCTTTCGAGGAACTTTATATTTTGAAACTGGGGGGCGTCCTCTTTTCAATTGAGGTACCGCCAATTCTGCTGTCGGTGGATTGCATCTATCTTTGAGAATGTCAATCCTAGCTGGCGTGTTGGCAGCAGGGACGTATGAACGAACAATCTTCTGGTTGTCCGTAAATTTATCCGGCAATTGATGTACTTTAGTCTGAATGTGAAGGATCTTCTGGATCTCATCTTCACACAGAAAAAGTATGCGGATCATAACGAGATGAGGACTTTTGTGTCCCATGATATGTTCTCAGAAGCTTCAGGCTTCTTTAGACTGCGTGCATATTTCAATGAGACTTTGCTCATTAAATTCACAGTTATCAAGACTTGGTGGTAAACCATAAGCAAGCGGCATCCGCAATAAGATATGGCCACAAGAGGGCCGTATTGTGATAAGCGATGCTGAATGCAGTGTGTTGGTCCCTAAACATCAACAGGCAACTGGAATTTAACAATGGACGTGAAATCCATTGGAGTCTCTTTACCAGAGACTCTGATAGCCCATTCTGAGTATGAACATGCTACATGATGTTCAATTTCAATGCCAGTTGCTTGGCAGGAGTCTTGAAAATATGTGTAGTGAATTCACCCACATTATAAGCTTTGAGAAAGCTATGTTGCGAGTGAATATAAAGGCACACATAAGACCATCTAGTAGATGCATCCATCAGTACAATGAAGTACCGAAAATGGGCCACTTGCGGGGTGAATAAGCCCGCAAAGATCACCATGTATTCTCTCAATGAAGCCAGGAGACTCTCATCCCACTTTCAGGAGCGAAGGTCTCTCTATAAGTTTTCCCTTACGACAAAGGGGGAAAAGGAAACTCAATCTTTTGAAGAATCTTCAGGTTCTCCAATGGATTCATTTGATGATGGTCCATTATCGTTGATCCAGGATGACCAAGTCCATTTTATCAGAGTTAAATAATATGGCAATGAAAGGCACTTCAGGTGCTTAGTCAAGTTGGCTTTCTATAGGATGAATATATGTAATTATAGGGGCCCGACGGGGGTCCAATGAAATCTTAAGTAGATGGTCTTCTGGCCATCCTCTTGACGAGTTACATATTGATATTCAATATTTATTATCCACAGTTTTCAAGTTATGTTCGTTTAAACAAAATATCCTTGAAACTTGGAAAATTCCTATATGTTTAAGGGGAGAAGTTTGCATCTTATAGTCTCGTTGTATGTGGGAGCAATATAAATGCTACACCAGTGCGACGAGGCACTGTCCACAATATTACATACATCATCTATAAGCAAAACGAAATTTTATTTAAGTAAATGTAAAATGACATTCAAATAAAAGTTCGTACAAACGCAAACTAAAGATGAAGCTATATGTAATTTTAAATGCATAGACATAAAGATAGGGCTCAATCGAGCAGGTCTTCATTCTCAAAGTCTTTTGTAGTGAAACTCGTTGGCGGCTCAACAGCCGCCAACTTTGTTTCAGGCAGAGACTTTTGGCTCGCCTGATACAGTTCCTGGAGGTGGCGAGGAGTGCGGCAGTGTCTGGACCAATGTCCAGTCATGCCATATCTATGGCATTTATCCTCCCAGTTCTTCTTAGGAATTGACACTTGGTCAGTGTTCTTACGCTTCCATGTGAAGTTTCTCATTCCTATGTTGTTGGTCTGGGGTGCTTCTCCTCGTGCTGGCTTCATTACAGCCTTCCCTTTGTTCTTTTTAGCCTTCTTCTTGTTTTTTCACTTCTGGAGAGAAACATGGTGGGCTTCAGGGATAGTGGCCGTACCAGCTGGACGCAAATTATGAGTGGCAAGCAGTAAATCTCTATTCTGCTCTGCCCTCAGGAGGCACGAAATCAAATCAGAGAACTTCGTGAAGTTGCGTTTACGATACTGCTGCATGAGGATTACATCTTTCTCGTGAAACGAGGTAAATGTCTTTTCCAACATGTGTTGCTCAGTCACTTCTTTACCACACAACTTCAGGCGGGAGGTGATATTATGAAGTACAGAGTTATACTCAGCAATGGACTTATAGTCCTGAAGTCTGAGGTTTTCCCACTCATAACAGGCACGTGGCAATATTACACCAATCTGATGTTTATACCGTGCCTCAAGCGCTGTCCACAACTCAAATGGGTCCTCAACCGTTAGGTATTCAGCCTTTAAGGTCCGATCTATATGTCTCCTAATATAGATAATGGCTTTCGCCTTATCCACATCAGAGATAGTGGTAGGAGTGCTGCTAGATGATTGGTCCGCTTCTGGGAACTTACTAGCAGAAGCATCGGCCGCTACTGGGGCCTATGAAGGAGCCAAAATTGAGCCAAGGAGGGCCATTGACGCAAGTGGAACTTCAGGTCCACTCGCCAACTCAGGTAATTCTTTCCTGCAGCATCAAGAACTTCGAAATCGACGCTTGCCAATTTTGCCATTTATCTATGCAGTTTAAAATAAGCATGAATTAATTAAAATGTAAATTCATGCATAAAGAATAAAATAAGTAAAATGTGGGGATCGGCCAGATACCCTAAAACGTACAAAGTCCAAAGTCCGATATACAGTTCATAAAGTAAAGAAAAAATACAAGGTGGAAACCCAGAAGGGGTCCCTATAATTTACAAATTTCTCCTCCGTCTTCATATGTTGTTACAAGGCATTAATACATAAAATCCTCACTTACAAATTCTCTCAAATGTAAATAAAAGTGCAAGGAATTTAAAGGTATCAAACTGGCTGATCCCAAAAACACATTTTAACTTATTTAAACATCCACGCAGTTATTAATATGCTACAGGCACAAAGAAACAACCACGCATATAACTCAGACATATATAATATGGAAAAAGAGACTATAAAATATAATAATCTCTCGGACCACGGGGAGACGTCATACATCGTTAGGTTAGATGACTAACGGCAGAGCGGTCGCAGGATCCTTAAGATAAGTATATTTTGAAAATCCTAATAATCCATAAATAATTAACAATGCAAGAGTGATATTTAACATAATTTTAGCAATTTGACAAACTGGGCGTCAGGCTCAAAACAAGAAATTAAAATAAATTAATATTTTGATTGGGGCTGCAGGCCCATAAGTAAAATATTAATCATTTTAATAAGCAGTTGTATTAACTTGGCTTCTGGCCCAAAAAGGAGAAAATAGCTAAATTAATTTTTATTGGTATTTGGGCTGCAGGCCCATTAGCAAAAGTTTAATTAACATATTAATTTTGCAATTGGATTAACTGGGCTACAGGCCCAATTTAACTGGGCTTCGTGCTGCTATCGTGTTAGAGAATATTGGAAGAAGAGTAAACAATCTCCGATTAGGAGTTGCCATGGCACAAGCCATGTCTCTCTATATATTCATTTCATAATGAGGTTTAGGAGTCCAAGGGACTCCCCACTAACTTAGTGGGGAGTAATGGTGAGATGATGAGGGGAGGGAGGCCAAAGGCCTCCCTCAACTCACAACAGTTTATGTATTATTCCAGTATTGCGCATATTTGACCGAATTTTTGACCAAACGTCTTTTGAAATTGATCGAATTAAAACACGTTTTATTTACGTCCCGAATATTTTCCGTATTACGTATTGCTAACAAGGCCCTGGACTGGGCGGCCCCGCCAAGAGGCCGCTGGCCTCTTGGCGGCATGTCCAATGGTCGGTTGCCATCGCCGCATCCCCCACATGGTTGAGGGATGGATATTGTCCTTCACACGTAGTTTCTTGTCGTATTGGTGGAGATCCACCTCAAAGGTGATAACTTTCTACCTTCCTTGGCAAAAAGTGTCGCCTTTAGCCCTAGATTTGTCTCGGAGTCATTGTTGGTGACCAAATTTGAATCCAGAGTGCTTTGTTGATGGATCTTTTCCTCAAAAAGGATGAATTTTTCATTGTCCTTGTCCGCAGGCATTGCCTTTGGCGCCAGATCTGCGTCGTTGACTTCGTTTTTCTTCAGATTTGGCTTTGTGGTCTTCTTCAGAGGGCTCAAGACTCCTCTAATGATGCCGGCATTTGTTTCAACATGGATTCCATCCACGATTACAACAATGACTTCATATCGTTGAGGATCACTATTGTCTTCATTTCTTCCACCTTTCTTGTCGCCGCCATCAGGACCTTGTTTGGATACCAATTTCATACGATCCACATGCAATTTGGGGATAAATTTTTGGTTATTAGTGGATTTGGAGAAAAGATGGGATTATTATTGAATTTCAATAGCGGATACAATGAAGAGTGGCCTCTTTCGAGAGGAGGACCGTTCTCATGACTTTTGATTTAATAGAAAAGCCTAGCTCTCCCAAGATCTAAGTTTTCTACTCCTAATATTTTCTTCTCTCATTACTTTTCTCAAATCTTTGCATGAATCTTCCTCTAGTTTCCTTCCCTTTATTTATAATAAAATTCTTAATGAGCTGTCGCCCTTACATTATAAAAATGCCCCTGACCTAGGTCATCCTAAATTGCAAATCTGCAACTGACCCCTTAAAATTACAGTTTTGTCCATCACCAGAAATTACTATTCGTTGCCACCACACACCAAGTCTATAAGTATTCCCTTACTTTCCGCCTCTTGTATTATTATGGACACCTATTACCTATCCCCTTTTCATCCTTTGGTGTGACTTTGGTGTGTCTGACTCTGCAATAAACCATGTCAAATTGAATTAAACATTCCTTTAGTTCGAGTTATGTAATTAGTTCATTTTGAACTCAACTGACAACAGCCCGAGGAAAACTGTTGTAAACATGATATTAGAAGGCCCTTAAAAGCCTTTATTTGAAACGTTCAAATTGATACCCCTTAAATTCAATCATTAAATGGTTTTTTTAACAAACGTTCAATCTTTTTTGCTTATAAATAAAACATTTTTTGAAAAAAGATAGAAAAAAAAGAAAAAAAATCTCTTTATTCCTTCTCCCATTTTTTCTGCATAAGCTTTTTGATTAATCAAGGAGAGCACAGATGATGAGCGTTGTGATACCTTGCAAACAACAACACAATAATCGGGTCTTACCTTGGAAGTCATACTTCAATCCATCACAGCACATGTAAAGGAATTCGACTTTTAGGGTAGAGCACTGATCGATTCCTAGGCTAGCATTTAATTTTTCTATTTAATTGCATGTTTTCTTAGTAATTTTAAGCTAGAGTCATTTTTACAACAATCTAAAACGAAATGTTTAATTTTTATCTCTAGCATATTTGTGTTCTTATCATTTCATATTAATTTATTTACTACTTTCTGTTATACATAATTGGTTTGACATAGTTTTACTGCGGTTAACTCTCAAAAAACTCTAAATTTTAAATAATCCCAAACTTCATGCTGTAAGATATTTCTTAGATTAGATCTAAGAATGATTTTGATTTAAAACTACTCACAAAATTCAAAAATCAAAACCAAATTCAAATCCTCCTTTAAATATTTGAGTTTTATCTTCATCCTTTACTCAAATCCAAATCCGAAATTCAGATTACTCAAAGCCAAAATCCTAGATCTATTCTTACTGGTTTCTCCAACTCCTCTATCCTTCCCAATCTTCTTTCTTTCGTTCGATTTGCTTACAGGAGACGATCTCCTTCAGAAGTTTCTTTGATCGGTTGTCTGTAGAGAGCTCAATGTTGAGATGAGAGAGCCACCACCTGTAGATAGCTCGAGGTTGAGAGAGCCACTGCATGTAGAGAGCTTGAGGTTGATAGAGCCACTGCATGTAGAGAGCCGCCGCAGTCACCAGAGGCTAAGTATCTTTGGCTTAGGGCTTTTGTAACTCACCAAGATATCTAGAGTTTGTAATTGCATCTCAGCCATTCAATTTTTAGATCCACATATCCCATTGTTTTTGTTAACTGGTTTCAGATTTAACATGTTAATATTTAATTTTATCAGTATTTCTATTAGTTGATTTGAGGTTAAAAACTAAACCTGCATTCATACCCAGTTACATATACTGATTTTTTTAACAGAAAAGTCAGATTCTTTCTATAATTTATCAGACAACATATTCTGCATAGCTGAAATTTATAGATACATCAATTGCCCTCTAAAATTTGCTTGGAAGTCAGTGTTCTAAATATCGGATATTGGTCGCATATCGGCATATGAAATTTGATATCGGATTGCAGATATCGAAGGTATATCGTGGATATTGACTAAATATCAGAGTGTCATATTGGAGGCTTAAAATGATGACATTTGCAAGCATATATGCATCCAAGAATATATAAACTACACCAACTCAAATAAAAGTATGTTTGTTTATACTTCTCTCGTTAAACATGAATATCGTGAATATTGAATAAATATCACAGTGTCATATCAGAGGCTAAACATGATGTCAAATAAATGAAAAAATGAAAAAAATTCGGAAAAAACCGAAAACCAAAAAAATTCAGAAAATGAAAAAAAATGAAAAAGATAATGAATACTAAGTAGTAAGTACTAACTTTGCTTAGAAAATCCCTTGCGAAAATTGAACGCCGGATGTCAAAGCTCGATCAACGGAATAAAAACCCAAAATTGAAAGGAAACAAATCAAAAACTGCTAAAAAATGAAAAACTGAAAAGAGGGCTCGACTACTCACCTTGATTTGAAAACACTCACTTGCAAAGATTGAATGCCAGACGCCGAAGCTCAATCAATTGTTGCCGAAAATTTTCGCCGGACGAAGTTGAGTGGAGCATCGAGAGGAGCGGAGCATCGAGAGGAGCGGAGCATCGTGATTAGAATTAGGGCAAACCAACGATTATCTCTCAAAAATCCTGATGCCTCTCGTCATTTTAAGTAAATGATTGAGTCGGGTGACTCGGGTTGGATCCACTTTTAAATGGACTGACCTGCTAACTTTTTTTTAAAAAAACCGTGAATTGCGGTCGATATTTCATGGGGATACATTGGCCGCAATATCGGCCACAACCCGGTATTGTGGCGATATTTCTCCAAATATCAGAAACCGCAATATATAAGCCTATATCGTATCAGCCTAGTGATAAATCCAATATTGCGGTCAATATATCGGATATCGGTCCGATATTTAGAACACTGATGGAAGTCCATCTTTGCTGTGAAACTTCCTGAATATCGCCATTTGTTTTCATATTTCAGTTATCTGTAAATCTGACAGTGAACACCAAACTGTTCAACATATTTTCAGTTGCCGAAAGTTTTGTTTATTCACTGAATAACTACACTTGAATACAAAATTTGCGTTTCAATGCATGATTGCATACATTGATTAATACAAGTATCATTCTGCATCAGTGATTGCTACTCATTGAAATTAATTTCTTCTTGGAGTAAGTTTGTCAAGCTCACACACTAATACCCTTCCATATGGACTCAAATATCACCGTTACCCTTAGAGATGCGATTGGATTAAAACCAGGGAAATTTAGTGGATCAGACTTGATAAGATGGTAAAGCCTGATGAAATTTTGGCTCACCACCTTAGGCCTTTGGTGAGCTATCCATGAGCTTAATGGAACTACACAAACGTCCTAGAATTAACCCTTTGAGAATGCCCTAGCTTTACTTCTGGACACCCCTTGTATAAAACCCCAGAGGAATTAAACTACCAGTGTAAGTGTCGGATCCTTAGTTCTCTAGTAGACTTCATGTATGATTTTTATTGGGATATAGTGCCAATGAACTTTGGCAAACCTTATATGCTGAATATGGTGGTATTTAGAGGTTCACTGCTTTTACCTTTCTAGGTTTACCATGGTAGATGAAAAGCCTATTAACCATCAGCTTCGGGAATCATTTGGAAAATCCAACTTAACGGTACCAAATGCAGTATCTGTAAAATGGTACTACAAATACTAAAGGGAGGTGAATGATATTTTTCAACAACAAAATAAATATTTACGATGTTACTAATAAATTTTAAATAGAGATCGAATAAAATAAATTATAATGTCATAAGATATCAGAAATTTCAAAATCAAATAATTTGCAGTCAATTGTAAAAAACATCAAGATATATACTGGTTTGGTCTTTCAGATCTGTTACAATCCCTAAGCTAGTTTCACTTGAGATTTTTCATTATAACAATCTTGCAAACCGTAAGAAATCAACATTTATAACTTGATAACCATACACCAATCTCTTATTTCCCGAGAGACTCTTTATAAAAAAATGAAAGTTTATAATATCATATTAACCTTGAGTGATCGGTACAAGTGAATCTTATATAGGTTAGGAGGAAATTTTTGTTTAAGAATGGAAAGTAAAAAAGAACAGAACTTTTAAACTTTTTCTAAAATTTTTCTCAAATAAACTCAAATAATATGAATCATATTTTAAAAACACAGAAGGGGTTGGATATGTATATATAGGCATGAAATCTAAAGCCCGAATGATTCAAAAAATAGCTGTTGTAACCGTTTTAAACGGACAAAAGATTGAAAATTAACCGTCATGAATTGCCTGATTAATTGACTATTGCACTGTAACAGTAAACAAACATTTTGTATTAGTCGATCAGAAAAAGAATTAGTCGACTAATAGAATTCTGTTCAGAATAAACTAGTTATGTATTAATTGATTTATAAGCTGATTAGCCGATTAACAAATGGATTGATCGACTAATTAGGATGAACTTGAACTTTGAGAAGTATCTGGTCTTTATCAGTCGATTAGAAAGATTTATTAGTTGATTACTAACAAAGGATATATATAAAATCTCAAGAACTAAGTAATGTTAGTTCGAAGATGGTTTAATGGATAATTCTAAGGTAAAATAACCATGATTTTTGATAGTGTGAGATAAATACAGAGAACTAAAAATAGAAGAAAATACAAGAAAATACAAGAAAATTACCTTATGAAGTCCAATTATCTACAAATTGAGTAGTTCATTGATGAGTTTGTAATGAGTTGGTAAGCATACATTTTATCCATGTTTTGTAAGCTTATCACCAAGATCATATGTTTCATATAGAGCTGCAAAATATGTTGGTTTGTATAATATGATTTATTGATCATCAAAAATTTCATTGGGAGATACCAATATCCAACACCAAATTCTTTGAGGAAGTTAAAGTCTTTTATCGTCTAGATAATCTTTCATCCTAATTGGATATGTTTTTCTAAGAATCCGATCTACAGTCAAGGTGACCTAACTTTAGTCCAAGTCTTGAACTTCATCAGTATAGATGAACAACGTAGGACCAAAAATCCTAATGACAACCTTTGTAGGCTAAATCCAATATGGTCTAAAACCAATGCAAACCTAATTTCAAGCCAAAATAGAACTCACCCATAACTTCAAATACTCCCAAAAACAGCCCAAAAAATAGAGCAAAGAGGTCAACAGCAAATTTTGTTGTATGTGTAGGAGAAACAACTATCTCGCAAGGGACTACTTTAAAAAGATTGAACCTCAGAAGAAAGGATCTCCCAAGCCCTAGGCTTATGTGATAGAAGCTGATGACCCATCTTTTGGGTGTGAAGTTAGCTTACTCCTTTAATTCTGATTGGTGGTTAGATTCAAGAGTGAATGTTCATGTTTGTAATGATCATTTTTTTTGCTTTTCAACCTTTCAAAGCTCTAGTGGAGGAGATGTGACACTAGCAAATATTGCGTTAGCACAAGCAATAGGAAGATGAAGAGTAGACTTGCTAATGATTTCGAGGAACCTTTTTGGTCTACATGATGTAGAACCTAATAAGTGGATCACTTCTTGTTCAGAGGGGTTATAAAAGTGTACTTGAGTTGTAATTACCAAATGAAACTTCTTTATATAAAAAAGGTATCTTTGTGATGGTATGTTTAAGCTGAATGTGCAAACATTTCATAATAGAAGTTTATCTTCTTCCAATATTGTGTTGAATGTTTGTGCGTCATCTTTGTGGCAAGCACGATTAGGATATGTACATTTAGATAGGATTAGATGCATTATGCATCTTAGCTTGATTCCAAAATCTAGTTCGGATTTAAACTATAAGTGTGATATTTGCATGGAATCAAAGAAAATCAGAAAGCCTTTTAAAGATGTACCGAGAGATTCTGTTTTGATAGAGGTGATTCACAACAAAATTCCAACTAGAAATGGAAATAGGTACTTCATGACCTTCATGGATAAATCCTCTAAATTCTAGTACTATTTTCTATTAAAAATCCAAGGATGAGGTTTGTGATAAATTTAAGATTTATAAGGCCGAGGTAGAAAAACTAGATTAAAAGATCACAATTCTTAGATTTGATTGAAATGGTGAATACAAATCTTCCCTCCTCTTATTGCATTAGGAACATGGCATAGTTCATGTAGGCTTTGCTCTTTATTCACTACAGTCAAATGGTGTAGCAGAGTGACAAAATAAGACTCTTAAATATATTGTAAGTGCTAAGTTAGCCAGTCAAATGGTGTAGCAGAATGACAAAATAAGACTCTTAAATATATTGTAAGTGCTATTTTAGCTAGTTCTGAACTACATACTAATTTTGTGATGAAGATCTCCTAACTACTTACTTCATCCTAATAGAGTTCCTTTTAAGGATAGTGACATTGTCTCCGTGTGAACTTTGGAAGGATAGATCCAATATGCTTAATTTTATTAAAGTGTGGATGTGTCTTGCCAAAGTTAGTATTCCTAAATCTATGCGCATGAAGCTTGGTCTAAATACAATAGATGCTGTCTTTATAAATTATGCTAAATACAGCTATGTCAATAGGCTTCTGTGATCAATCCTAAAGTTAGTGACATTTCTAACAACACCATTAGCGAAGCTAGAAATGCCACTTATTTTGAGAAAATCTTTCTTTTCAGAACTCCACTTCCAAGTCAACCTAGTAGTGATTCGCCTTCTTTATCTGTTATTTTATATATCTCTGACCAAGAACTAGAATTGAGAAGTAACTGAGTTAGATTTGAAAAGAATTTTGGTGACGACTTTCCTGTTTATACTATTAAAGGTGAACCTTGTAGGTATGTAGAAGCCATATCTTCGGCCAATGCTCTTTTTTGGAAGGAAGCCATATAAATAGTAAAATTGACTCAATTTTTAAAATAAGGCTTGAATTTAATTAATTTTCATTTTGATTGGAATGCTCTTGGTTGCAAATGGATTTTCAAAAGAAGGCTTAAACCTGATGATTCTGTAGATTGGTACAAGGTTAAATTAGTAGCTAAGGGGTTTTCATAAAAGAAAGGTTTAGACTTATGGTAACACATGATAGTTATTTTTTTACCTTACGAATTTTATTCGCTTTGGCTTTCATTCATGAACTCTTTAGTCATCAAATGTATATTAAAATTGCTTTTTGAACGATGAATTAGAGGAAGAGAATATAGAACAACCTGAAGGTTTTAGTGTTAATGGTCAGGAAAACAATGTTTGCATATTGATAAAATCTTTATATGATTTGAAACAAGTTCCAAAACAACATCATTTGAAATTAATAAAGTGATTTCATCGTTTGGTTTTCAAAACAATGATTTCAAAAAATGCTTGTGTTTTAAATCCGTTGAAATTGTAGTACTCTTTTGTCTTTATAGTGATTGTTTTAATATTTAGATCTTCTGTGGATTTGATCGATGGGGTGAAGTTGTACTTATTGAGTAACTTCGATACGAAGGATTTGGATCAAGCAGATGTTATCCAAGGTATGAAACTGATTAGGAGTGGTGATTCTATAGCATTGAGTCTATCGTACTTTATTTAGAAAGTGCTAGATGAATTCAAATATTTTGATTAAAAACATGTAGCTATTCCTTATGTTTCTTTTCTAAGTTAGTTAAGAACCTTGGAGATATTGTGTACCAACATGAATTTACACATCAAATAGGATCCTTGAGATATGTAGCAGATAAAGCCTGACTTGATATTTCCTATGATGTAGGCAAATTGAGTATATACACTAGCAATCATAGTAAACATCATTGGAATGACTTAATTAGGATCTTTCGATATATTAATGGTACTATTAATTTATCCCTAGTGTACTCAGGATATCTAGATATATTAGAAAGGTATACTGATGCAAATTGGGTCACTAATTCAGTGAATGTTAAGCACATCTGAGGATCTATTTTTCCGGAGGAAGACTATATACACCGGAAGATCCGGTGTATGCATGAGATTTTTTCCAAAGGTGCCGACTAAACCCACCGCAGAGTTGCGGTGGGTTCAATGATTACATTTCTCTTTTGGCAAAAAACAGAGGAGAGAAGAGGAGAGAGGAGATGATGTTTGTGAGTACAATTTGATGGGACATTCCTTTCCAAAAACAGAAAATTTCAGTTGCTGCATCGCAAGGTTGTGGTGCATTTAGTACTGGCCTTTTCAAAAATGGACATCAAATCACTCAAGTGTCATTTCACAAACACCCTATCTCCAATGTTTTTTCTATTTTTGGAAACCCAATGATTACATGCACATCATTCAAACATGTATATATCAATTCTCTTTGAGAATTGCTATTGGCACCCCTATGCATAGGGGTGCCTATTAGCATCAGTGCCAGAGTTAACTTTAAAAAGAAAAAACATTGATTGATTTGAAAATTAAACAAAAAAATTTTCTACTTTAGGAATATTAAATTACATGCACCCCTATGAGGTAGGGGTGCAGATAGCATCCCTCTTCTCTTTTCCTATCTAGGGGAGATGCCTTTTTGGGGCTTGTGTAAACGAAATGTGATAGCTTGTAGTACTATGAAATCTGAGTTGATTGCATTTGATGTTGTTTGCATGGAAGCCAAATGGCTTAAAGATTTATTATCTGATTCATCATTCATCCAAATTACATATATTGCCTTGTGATTCTGATGCGTTTGGCAATTTTGGCCTATCAGGGGCGTTTTTGTAATTTTTAGTTTTCTAGTGGCTTTTTAGTAATTTTCAGTTTTAGGGTTCTTTTTGTAGTTTTAGGGGGTTTTTTTTGTAATTTTCTTATTTTGAGTTTAGTATTTATATAGGGCTTGGGGGTTTATGGATTCTCATGCTTGATTTGGTGAAGAACCTTGTGAGAGACTGAGAGAATTCCATCTTCATTGGAGAGTGCAGCCGTTCTTTATAATTGACGGCTTGGGAGAGCGGTCCACCTCTAGAATTGTGGCCAATATCTTTGTTATCTTCAGTTTATCTCAATAAAAATTCTTTCTTTCCCCAATTTTTCTCATCAAAACCCGAAAAATCCCACCTTTATACCCAAACCCTAATTTCTTTCGTCAAAAAACCAACAAAAATCCTATCAAGTGGTATCAGAGCGATGATTTTGGTATCCATGGAGGCTGCTACAACCAAAAAGATTGAAGCTTTGGAGGAAAGACTCGATGGCGAAATTAAATATACGAAGAAGTCTATGGAGGATCTAAGATTTGAGGTTAAGGCATTGATGGAAATGCTTGAGGTGCAAATGTATGCAAAATTTGAAACCCTCATGCAAACCATGATGCAACAATTCGCTGATATAAAGGCGACAACTTTGGCGAAAAATTGAGATTTGGACGACAATTCAGATCTAAGAGAAAAGATGACAACTTTGGCGAAAAAGAAAGAGAAGGAAGGAGAGTTTAAAGAAGACATTCTATCTAACGCAGAGGAAGCATCTGACGGAGCAGAAGAAGATCATGCGGAGTAGGGAAACCCTAGTTGTGCTCATTTGGCAGGGGGGTTCCGCGACCCCCTGCAGGGCCGGTTGGGTCATGCGGCCCTGGTGCAGGGCCGCCAGGCCCATGCAGTGGCTTGCATGGCCAACAGGCCACCACATGCCACTGCAGGGCCATCGCAGGGCCGGTAAGCCCTTACATGGCCTCTGCAGGGCCGCCAGCGCCTTGACATGCCAGCCAGGGCCCTGACGAGCCCTGGCAGGCCCGCCAGAGACCCGTTAAGCCTGGGGAGGATGGCCCTGGGCCCCGGGACTTTCGAGGAGCCCGCTGAGACTTCAATGACAAATTTAGGCTTCTTTCGGGGCCTGAGAATGATGTGGAGTAGCCCATGCATTCGTGGGCCTCGGTATGCGACAGAGGTGACGATACCGAGTACTCTAGCCTACGAGGAGTTTCAGGATGATTATGACGATGATCCAGGCTTTGAGGAGAATGTTGATGACTATGCTTGGGATGCAGATGATTGGGGAGGCAATGGCGACAGAGGCGACGGCCCTTTGAGGGGCTATGTGCGACGTAAAGAGGTACGACACGACAATTATTACCATCCCCCTTACCATCGACATGCATGCGGGCGACTGGACCAGGAGCGGCTTGGGATTGATGGCAGAGTGAGAAAACTGAAGATGCTGTTGTTTGAAGGGGATGATCCTTAAGGCTGGATCTATCGAGCTGAAAGATTCTTTGTGGTGCCACGTCTGATAGAGAGGCAGAAACTGGAGATGGCCGTCGCCTGTTTCTAAGAGGAGGCACTCGCTTGGTTCCAGTAGAGGGAGCGGAGGCGGCCTATATGCTCGTGGAAGGAGCTCAAGGTCTGCTTGATGGAGAGATTTTGAGATGCTCAGGCAGGAAATTTACAGGAGTAACTGCTGGCACTCAAGCAAGATAGGTCTGTTAGGGAATATCGAGAGAAATTCGAGGCATTATCGGGGCGAGCGAGTGGCATATCAGAGGAGACTTTGGAGGGAAGCTTCATGAATTGGCTCAAACTGACTATTCATGCCGAGCTCTGCATTCAGAGGCTTATAAGACTGATGGAGACCATGGGCCTGGCGCAGTTGATTGCAGATCGCCTTTTCGAGGAGAGGAGAGATTTAGAGGGACTTAGTTAGAGTGGCTCCACTTTTCGCGGCCCGCCAGCGACAGGACCCCAGCGACCCACTTGGAGCAGCATCGTCTATGTATTTCATGCACCACCTTGAGGACAAGGTTGATTTTCGGGGACGGAATAATAATGAGTTCGGCAATTTTGGCCCATCCGGGGCGTTTTTGTAATTTTCAGTTTTCTAGGGGATTTTTTAGTAAATTTTATTTCTAAGGTTCTTTTTGTAATTTTCTTATTTTCAGTTTAATATTTATATGGGGCTAGGGGGTTAAACTTATGCATCGAGTAAATCAAAATGAATATACATATGCTCTTTAACCCTTAAAATATAAATTTATGAAAATTAGGTTTGTAAAAGGTTTGTTAATGAATGTGATTGTCCCACATTTTGTGAGATCAAAGAGAAATCATCTACCCTTCAATTGTCTAAAGGTCTTTCTAGAACCTTAATATTGAAATCAAAGTGGATGCGTTTAAAGTCTACAATATAGTCATTAACAGTGCATCCCTTCCTAGTGATTGGAGTTATCCATGAATTAGGTTCAAAGTATATTAAGGAAGCGGTTGATGTGACAAGTGGATTAGGGATAGAAATTTGGGCCGGTCCGGTCTTATCGGGATGTGTCGGTCCTGCTCGGTTTTCTTAAAGGACCATGCCGGCCCGGCCCCATAAGAGTTCGGGCCGTGAAGGGTGGCCCGGGCACAGCCCGGTAAGAATACAGGGTTGCCCGCCCCGGCCTGATGCCCATTGATCCATGCATGCTGTAACAGCTCCTTGCAAGTCATCTTTTCTATATGATAGATACACTCTACCTAAAACAGACAGTGTTCTAAAAATCGGCCTGGGCGGCCGCCTAGGCGGCGCCTAGGCGCTAGGCGGCCAGTAAACGCTCCGAGTATGGCCTGGGCGGTCAATCTGGGCGTTTTTGGGATTAATCGGCTGCCTAAGCGTTCTTGGCGGTGTCTGGGCGCTCTGGGCGGTTCCTAGGCGGTTCCTGGGTGGTTCCTAGGTGGTTCCTGGGCGGTGTCTGGGCGTTTTTGGCAAAAGGCTTAATTGCACAAGAGTATCTTTTAAATTTTATTTTGTTGCACACAAATACTCTAAAGTTGGTAAACTGGATTTGATTTAGTATGTATTAAATATTTGATGTATTTTAAATAATATATATATATTTATATATAAACATAAATACATTATATAAAAATAAATAAAATAATTAAAAAATGCAAATCCGCCTAGGCTGATTAATCCCCGATTAATGCTCTGGGCGCTAGGCGCTAGCAATCCGAACGCCTAGCGCCTAGCGTTTTTTACAACCTTGAAAACAAACCATAAATCTCAATTCTCATCCCATGCATGCTTTGTAGATATTACAGTGAAGTGGACAATGACATTGGCTTGCTCAATCGAGTACCAAGGCTTGTCACTTGCACTGGCAATTTTTGGTGGCTTCTCTTAGAGCTTTTAAAGTCTCTTTTATTGCTTTCCTTTGTGCTCAAAGATTGGAACTTTTATCTTCAATTTAGTAACTATTTTATAAACGGTTTCTCTTTGATTTGTATGCTTTCTTATATGATTTGTTTGATGATTATTGCTATGCCTTGTGAGTAGTCTCTTTGCCTAGGGTTGAGTTGAACCCTATTGTGATTTAATTGTATAATTGATTGCCCCCATATTGATTTATTGAATTAGTTGCTATGGGTTTAGTCTTGGATGCACTTAACATTGATTTAGCCATTGATTTGCTATATAACCCCAATCAACGACGAGAAATCGGGGTTTTGGTTTGATACATTTTAATGATAGATTAATTTTCTATTGATCTAGGTTTACAACGAGACATTGGACCCAGATTAATTAGAGCAACTCAGTTAGGGTTACCGATGAAAAATCAGAGCCATGCTTTAGAGATCCTCGACTTTGATCCGAGTTCTCCCATGAGAAATGGTGAGAATGACGGTTGGAAATTAGTTCTCATCCAAGGCATTAATTTAATAAATTGAGAAATTAGATCAATCCTATGATTAATTCATAATAGTGGGGATACTTAGCCCTGGCATCTTGTCATTCTTGATAAACCCTTTGTATAACCACTATCTTGATAAAGATTTGCGTAGCTAACCAAAGTCCTAAATTGATCGGCACTTAATCCACTACCTCCTTGAGTTCGACCCGTTTGTGCTATAACTACTCGTGCGCTTGCGTTATTATAACTTCACAAATTTTTGGCCCCATACCTACTACATGGCCATGCCACTTTGTGGTACAAAATCTGACATGTATGATACGCTTGCACGGCCGTGCAGGCTCATTGCACGGTCATGTTGCCTTGTATTAGCTCCTTTTCTTCAGATTTCTCAGTACTTACTTTGGATTTTCTTCCTCCTCTCTATTCCCGTCGACCCTTTTGCCTCGTTTTGTGTGATTTGGCCCTGAAATACACGAAATGCACCCCGAGAGTGAAATGCGACAAAATAGTTAAGGATGCACAACAAATCTAAGTAAAGTATGAAGAATTCTTATTAAAATGATACCGAAAACTGTGCAAAATATGCACACAACAGAAGGCAATCGAGAAGGGTAAGAGAAAGGTGGCAAAGGGGGCGTCGGTCGAGGCAGAGTGTTATTTCTGACATAAAAAAGGGCATTTGGAGGAGGAAGTGCAAGATGTTTCTGGAGCAAAAGAAGAAGAGGCATACTGATGTCTCAACTTCATGTATAATGGTTATACAAAGTATACTACTTTTCGTGACTATTAATGCATGAGTATTTGATACTTGTACGAGTTCTCACATCTGTAATTTGTTACATGCGTTGAGAAGGAATAGAAGGCTGGAGAAGGAAGATGTCATTCTCTAGGTCGGTAACGAAGCAAGCATTGCTGCTGGGACTGTAAGAGACATCCACCACACCTTTGGCGAGCGTCGCCATTTTGCTTCTGAAGCGATATTATGTTCCTAATTTTTCTATGCAATGTAATCTCTGTCTCGGCTTTGGCGAGTGACAGATATATATACGTTGAACTTATTTTTTTGATGGTAAAAAATTGCTTGAATTTGTGATTGGTGTATATACTTTGAATGTCGATGATGTATCAAGTGTTAATATATGAAAATGCAAGGAAACAAATGAAGCCTATTTTTGGCACTATATCAGTGTGAAGGGACTTGCAAGTTACATAAAGAGTGGTCTTCAGGCCTCTTTAATTATAAGTCATACGACACTTGCAAATCTTGCATTTAAGATAAAATGACCAAAAACTCCTTTTGTGGGATAAAGAGGAGAGAGTTAGTAAACTCTAGGGTCTAGTACATTCGGATGTATGGGGACCAATGTCTACCTTAGCCAGACATGGTCATTCATACTTTGTAACTTTTACTGAAGATCACTTTAGGTATGGGCACATGTTCTTGATGAAACACAAGTCCGATACTTTAGCGTGATTTAAAGAGTATCGTAACGAAGAAGAAAAACAGATTGGTAAAAGTATTAAATCCTGTGATTTGATCGAGGAAGAAATTACTTGAGTCATGAGTGTCTTGCGTATTCAGAAGAGAACGTGATTAATCCCTCCATACGCAAGGGATCACACTTTGTTAGATATATTGCAATTCATGATGAGTGACGCTGAGTTACCAACCTGCATCTAGGGCCATGCCCTAGAATAACTGCCTAAATTCCTAACATTTGTCGAAACCAGTGGGAGGGCCATCACATGATATCTTCCACCCAGTCATTTGGAAGTCTGACAGGATTCTTCGAGCCCTTGAGAGATACTACGGGTTTCTCGTAGACGGAGGGGTCGATGATCGCATCATAGTTGATGATGATCATGGTAGCTTTTAGGAAGCCATTCAGAATAGAGACTCCGAGAAGTGGCTTGATGCAATAAATCCGAAATGCATTCCATGTGCGTTAATAGATATGTATCTTAGAAAACGCGTCCAAGGGAACTGTTCCCATTGGCTGCAAATGGATCTTCAAGGAGAAAGATCGGTACAGATGGAAAGAAAGAAATGTACAATGCTAGGCTGGTTGCGAAACGTTCTCACCAGTAGCCATGTACAAGTCCAGTCGGATGATACTCGCTATCACTGCTTATTATGACTACAAAACCTGACAGATGGATGTAAATATTACATGACTTAGCCAGAAAGTTTCGATGTCAGTGAGAGTGAAGAGAAAGCGTGTAGACTACATAGGACCAGTAGCAATTCTTAAGTCATCCTCGTACTCTACGTGGATGACATTCTTTTGATAGGTGGCAACATGGAGATTTTAAACTCTGTCAAAAGGATGGATGTCTAACAAATTCTCCATGCAGGACTTGAGAGAAGCATCATTTACACTCGGTATATAGATCTATAGAGATAGATTTAAAATGATGTTAGGTCTCTCTCAATCTAGGTACATTGATATCGTGCTAAAAAGGTTTAGCATGATAAGGGCGGTTTCAAACCTGCCAATCATGGTTTAACTCTTTCCAAGATGATGTCTTCAATGACTAATTTGGAGAGAGATAGCATGAGATGGATCCCATATGCTTCAACAGTTGGATCCATCATGAGATGTATTAGACCCGATGTCTCTTTTGCACCCAGTGCAGTAAGTTGATATCAGTCTGACCCAGACCCTGTAGAAGGACGCTGAAATTGGTCAAGACAATTCTCAAGTACTTGCGAAGAACTAGAAATTTGGTCAAGGAATTGAGGCTGCAAAGATATTCTTCTTAGATATCACTTCACATGTGATTGAATTGAAGGACATAAATGATCTGCATGTCTTTGCAGAAGACAAATTTAGCAAATCCATTCACGAAAGCTCTATTACATGATCTCCTGTAAAGACTCATGTGTAAAAATGGTATGCGATACTAAGATAACTGGGCCTGAGTGCAAGTAAGAGATGTTGGGAAATATATGCCGTTGAGACCAATTATTTGTAATTGGGACATCTTGTTCAAAATAATTGTATGCTATTTGGTACTGTTTATCTAAGTATTATTATAAATATTTTATGTATTTTATACTTAGATAAAGTCCTGAGACTTAATGCAAGGTCAAATGTGTATCGAGATGAGGATCACTATCATGTAGAAGTATTTCGACCATTTGTAACATAAGTCTAAAGTTGTTCGTAGTCGTAGATGCATAGAGCAAGGACATCGATGCATCCGATAGATTATTGTGTGCTCTGTCATCACCAAGTGTTGGTGATCGATGATCTCATGATCGTTCGATATGGAGAAATCGGAGACGAGTCATATGTGCTCATTAGAGAATGCGTTCACTGAACGAATCAACTAGAGCTGCTACACGGAATGCTCATGCGGAACTGTCAATGTTAGCTTTCAAGTGATGATAGGCAAGCTAGGCCTTTGACTTGAGGTCAATGTACGAGCCTATGCGTGAACAATGTCACTTAGATTTCTGACCTAACTTCGAGGCATGGCTTGTTGAAAGGTCTTTGGTTAGGTGGCACTTGAAGCGTACGAATGGAGCAGTGGCCAAGAAAGGATTCGTCTCTCTCATATGCGTGGAGTTAGTGTCACGGAATCACTACGGTCCGTAGCGGAAATCCTTGGCCAAGGTGTGTTGGATATGATCCAACAAAGACAAGTTAAGACCGAACCATGCTGATCAGATCACGAAGCTATTGGGGGTTGACAATTTACCATCCCATAGGCTTCGCAGTGGCATAGTGTTGACGAATGGATTAAAACTACAAAATTCATCACTGACATAGTTAGGGTGGTCTCGACAATACACATGTCAAGAGATATACCACTTAATGATGATACCGAACTAGGGATGACACTTGCTGCTTGTGGTCACTGTCGTTAGGTGCTATGAGTCCCATATGTAGTAGGGTCAGACTGTATGGTCTTACACATGATGAGATTCTCGTCCAAGTAATAAGAGGAACATGCATATGATGCATGTGAATTAAGATGGTCGCAAACTGGTTGCGAAAAGGATTTCGGTCATATATGACGTGCCACGAATATCGAGCCTTCTAAAAGCATAGAAAATATCTAAATCGGGGTTCGGGAATGTCCTGGACCCAGATGTCTGCATCCGAGCTTGGGCTCAGGCTCTGCCCGAGCTTTTTGGCCTCGGGCGCACCCAAACACCAGCCTGGGTGCGCCTGGGCGCCGTAAAAGGATCTAGTTGAGCGCAGCTCTAGCCGGACTGCGGGCGCACGCCCATCAGATATGATTGCAGTTTGACTGCGGGTTTGGAGGGTCTGCAGACTCGGTTTTAGGACAGTTTTTGGGCATTCGTTTGAGGGGTCAAACGTCCTCGAAATTGAGTGCAGTCAGTTTCTATGTGATCTCCGTTTGAAGCTCTTCAAAATGATATATCATTTTGCTTTTTGGGCTTACTGGAGATGGAGAAACAAGTACTCAAAGTTTAGCCCTTAAAGGGAAAAAACTTGAGTTCTCTTTTTAGTACCATATCAGATATGTTACTGAGCTGAAGGCTCAGCTCACCCTATAAATAGGGTCCTCTTCCTCCTAAAAATACACCAAGACTAGATTAAGGGAGCTCATCCTAATTAAGTGAGCAAACCTAGATCAAAGGGCGACCAAGTTTTTCCCTTTTTCTTTATTCCCTCGTTCAGGTTTTAGCAAAACTTGAGGGGAATTCGGATCTGATCCGAAACTTGAGGCGTGGGTTTTAGCTATGGTGAAACTTTCTGGAGCAAGTGGTCGGCTCTGAGACAAGGCGTTGCAAACACTTCGTGAGGTCACCTAAAGGATATTGTTTTAGCGACTGCAAAAACAAATGTAGGTTTTAAGCATTTTATCTTTAGTAGTTAGTATTAGATCCATCTTTGTGAGGTCTGTTCGCCTCCTTCCTTAGATGATAATGATCCTGGAATGTGGTTCTTTCCGTAGTGTTTTCATAAAAGTGTTTTATGATGTTTTCTCTTCCGGTTCTTCCCACGTCTGTTAAGCCTATGGCTAAACGATGGGAAAAAAACCCTATGGAAGCCTCCTCAAAACCCAACAAGCCGCTGGCGGTAGCTCATGACAACCATTTAGCAGCATGTAAACATGGTTTTTGGGTTTGGGTTTGACCCAATTGTTGGGTCAATATCCAACTCAAAAGATAGAGTATGGCACAATTAGAAATTACAAGAGTTGTAGGATTTTTAGGAATTTTTCTTTTTAATCTTACGTGGTTATTAGATAGAGTTTGACTCTAATCTAAAACTATTAATGGATTAAAAGGTGCCAATATATCTTTCTTTTAAAATCCTACATGTTTAAGGATAATGTTACTAGAATTCCAAAACATAATTGGATTTCTTAGATCCTAAGCGTTATAAATAGGGGTCATATCATCCTCTCCAATGATCCAACAATCCAAGCAACAAGAAAATTTGGAGATCTAAGATCCTAGTATCATAAGTCTCATACAGGGAAATTTCAATCTTAAAGCTGTAGCCAAAGATGGAATTTTTCTCTCTTAAAATTAAATGTTCTTCCCTCTCTTTCAAGCGCTAGCAACACGAGTGACTGAGTTCAAGCTCTCGGAGGGTTCATGAATCGCGAAGGACAACATCATTGGGGTGAATCTTCTATCGCGTCTGGTTGGTGAAGATATCAGAGTATTAACTGAAAGAGTTATGGATTCGCAGATATCCCATAAGATAATGACTTTTCTTTTAGCATTTAAATTCATGTTTTTTCTGGCGTATCTTGGGACTTTTGCTAGGATTAAGACAATTGTTTATTTTTATCGCTTTTACATTTTCTAATTTGATTAGAAACCATGGCAATATTTTCTTACATTGAGTCACATTGATTGGTCAACAGCTTAGAAGAGCATTGATCGAGCTACTGACCACCGCATATCACAGCATACTATTTTGTAGGGGTTTTTTTTGCAGATTTCTTTTTATTTTTATCCTGCTATTGTAAAGATTCCGCAACAATTTTCATTCCATATTCAGTTCCGTTCAAGCTAGATGCAAGACAACTTACGCCAGTATGCGTAAACACCTTCATTGGGCATGCTCATCTTTTGTGCGGTAAAATCTGATTAACTTTTGTCAAATTTTAGACTTTTGAAGGAATGATCGAGGAAATCTATGCATTATTGATGCATATGAAGATATATGTGAGTTTAGTATTCATGTAAATATCGTTTGGTGTTTTCCTATAAGAACTAAAGGCGAAGAAGATTGGTGTAAGAATAGTATTTTTTATTTCTACATCAAGGTACACGACAAGTCATATAAATTAATGATTAATGAAAGTAGTTGTGTTAATGTTATTACTAAGTTAGCCTTAGAAAGAATGTGTTTAGCATCTGAGTTTTATTCATATATAACACCATTTGGTTTGATAAAACCATCATTTAGTTAGCAATCGATATTTAGTACATACCCAGCTTGAGAGTTATTATGATCATCTTTGGTGTGACGTTATACTCATGAATGTCTTATATATTTTTGCTAGGAAGGCCTTGGTTGTACGATCTAGATGTGATGAGTGCATTCATGATCAATGACAAGAAAATTATGTTGATTCCGTCCCAAACCAATATTCGAGTTGATCAAAAGAATGTGTTGAACTCTAAGATGTGGACATGAGGAAGCATCTAAAACCCAAACAAGAGATCGAGAAAGATGTTAGAGTTTGCAATCGAGTCCAAGCCAGATGCCTAGTCCAAGATAATGTTGGAGCTTGAATCTACATCCATGGCTTTGATCGAGATTGTGTCTGAGATCGAGTCTAAGCTCGAGCCTAAGTCTAAGCATGTGACTGAGCACGAGTTGGAGCCTAAGCTGAATGATAATTCCATGCCAGGAATAAGTTTGGAGGTCACACTGGAACTTGTTGAGCACATTAACTCTATCATCCCGGATTCTCCACATCATACCAACATGTCGATTCCATATACCTTCTTAGCTTTCGTGATTTGCAAATATTTTAAGAAGATAGTCGTCTGCAAATTTACAAATTTACAAATTTACATAATGGTCTACTTCAAGGTCCATGGACGCATTTTTTCTAACTACAAAATCCTACTAATTTCTACCGAGTTGTGCTCTTTCTATCACCCATTCAACATGTGGTGAATTTCTCAAGTTAGGGAGAACGATGAACGATGAGGATCTATTCAATTTGAACTTGAGATCTAGTCTTTTTCTAACGGTTTTATTTGAGATAGAGATCTTTGAGTAGTTTAGTTATTGTATTTGAGATAGAGTTTGAGAATTTTTGAGTCTTTTTGTTATTTTGGGTCTTTTAGTAATTTAAAGTCTTTAGTCCCACATTGGATGCATTGTTTGAAGGTCAATTTGTAAGTCTATATATAAAGGCTACAAACTCATGTTATTGCTTTCAAGAGAGTTGAATAGAAATTGAAAATTTAATGTAAATTTTGAGTTTTCTCAAAAACTAAACCTTTTATATTTGGGTACGAGAGGGAGCTTGGTTGACTTGATCGAGAGGTTCGAAAATATCTCCACGTGTAAGGTATATGAGTCGGTGATCGTTAGATCATAAGGCGAAAAATTATCAAATATCTAATTTTCTTCTTCTCCAAATTCCAAATTCCAACAATGAACTTTCCATTTACCTCCCGCGTCAGACATGCTGAAGCACGAAGCTTCCATGTTTTAACCACCGATTTTACTCCTATCCAAATTATTAGAGATTCAGGCTACAACAAGATCAGGGCAGGGGACAACTTTCTTGGGGATCAGGCTAGGACCCTACTGGCCGGCCCTGGCCACATTATCACCACTGTATCAAACCCACAATGGTCTGCCACCAGAGGATGAAGGGGGCAAACTCCATGATTTACCACAAACTCCTGCCACCAGTAAATAAACAAGACAGGGAAAAAAAATCATTTGCGCATTATTATTACCTGCCACCCTTACACTGCAAGCTGCAAGACATCCCCAGATCAAGCGAGATCAAAATGGTGGAATCAAGGCATGTCTTTTCAGTAGAGTTCGCCTCCACTCGCTGTTGCTGCATAGTTCTGTTCTTTCAACTTGAAGTTGGAGAATTCAAAATTCCCCTGGGGTGTGTGGGCCCAGCCACGGGGACAAGATGAGAATGGAAGGGAGGAGAAGGAGAGGGGGAGAGAGAGGGAGAGCAGACACATGTGCATGTTTTTAATAGGAGTTGGTTGTTAAACAAGCAGCGGTCCTTTTCCTGGAATGGGGATCCCATTGCCGATTCAGTTTTGTTCCTTTCCTCCGCTTTATTGTCCTTTACCACTGGCCTGTCATGTACCCTGAAGAAATTCCAAACATTGATTGGGGATGATAACTACATCATTCTAATTAGTCAATTGTACAAATAAGATTTTGTTAATTCATTAGTAGTCGGGAATCAGCACAACGGCTGTAATGTTTTCTACCTTATCAATTATCATGCAAGGAAATTAAGTCTCAGTAAAACGAGAAAAATATGCACTCCTAATGAAGAAGAAAGGGTGTCTTACATATGGAATGGTTTGTTTACACCCGTATGCTTGTGCTGAACGTTGGACCGAAGAAGCTGCCACGAGGCATGCAAGAAATATGAGCCATTTGAACACTTGGGTTCGATGCTTGTAGGTGTTATTTGTCCATTACTTATAGATGATTATGATCAATGGAATATGTTGTCTTATAGCTACATTTCTTAAATGGCCTTTTGAATCAAACTCTTTCTTGTTGCACACATTTCAGTTGAAGAGCGAGCTATTTTCATAAACTTTAGAATCTCGTTTGAAAGCTTGGTGACTCTAAATCTTATGCCTTGCCGTAGCTTTCTTGAATTTCTGCATCATTAGTGTCTCAAATAATTTCACTTGTTTCCAATATTGTCCATCTTTTAAAAATATAACACTGAGTTAAAGTATCAACAAATTCATTATATAATACTACAATAATTTACATACAAGGGATACCATTAGATTTAAGCCTTTCACTGTAGGACCTGAAACTATGGGAGAAAACACTAGGAGGGGGGGGGGGGGGGGGGGGGAATAGTGGTTTATGAAGATAAAAAGGAATTTACGCTTAATTAAAATTCCTAATGTAACAAGTGTGTGTAATAGATAATATGAAGACAACTCAGAAAATGCAAACGCAAACAACAGATGTACCCTGGTTCGGATTCCATTGAGTCAAATCCCGACTCACTGGAATCCAACTCTAGCAACCTACTAGTAAACTTAACCAACAATGCGGAAATGAAAAGTGACAACAATAAAAGACAGTGCAAACAAAGCGATATAACGGGTTCGGATCCACCCAAGTCTCCCTGACTTGTTCCCGGTGATACTACATCCCAAACACCCAGATCCCCTCCGGTTACTTGAGTTAGAAACCACTAACCCAAGTTTTGCACTATGAAATTCTTGTAGAAAACCTCTACAAGATCAAATCATACACAAAACGAAATGTGACTCCCACAAATCGGGATCACAAACTTCTCTCACAAACCGAGAGAAAAACTAGTAATATCAAAGTAAATGAAATATGAAATGCTTACCAACAAAATCCTATGCCTTGAGTAAAACTTACGATTTTAGGTCAAGAAGGATTTTGGGGAAGAAGAAGGCACTAAACCCTAGCTCCAAGAAGATGACCAGCAATATGAGGCTAGGATAGAGTTGGTGACCTTGATTCAAGCTCTTGGCTTGAATGGCTCACAATCAATGAGAATCTCTATTGAGGAATAAGAGTGAGGAGAGATTCTTATGAGAAATGAGTGAGCTTGGAATGAGAATTAAATGCTCTTCTCTTTGATCTCTAAAACTCAATAATGGCAGCCTTGAATGCTATGAAGAAGCATCTCAAGATTATATAGGATAGAGAGGAGAGAGAGGGAAAATTCGTGCATTTAATGCTCCAACGGATCTATTTCTGAAGCAGTCTAATCGGTCTAAGAAGGATCACTGACCGATTAGTTTCTCAACTAGTCGGTCGGTGATTCCTC
>JAULAV010004080.1:0-25001 GCA_030789695.1 Scilla litardierei | reverse complement strand
TGACAAGATCGAGGCACTGATCAACATGCGGGAGCCGACAACCATCAAGGAGCTACAGAGGTTGAATGGCCACATCACCGCCCTTGGGCGATTTCTGTCCCGGTCGGCGGAAAGATCTCTCACATTCTTCAAAACTCTGAGGAAGGCCATCGCCGCGCTAGCTGACGAGAGGAAAACAATACCATGGGATGCGGACTGCTCCCGAGCATTCGCCGAACTCAACGAGTACCTCCGCAACCCACCACTCCTCTCTAAGCCACGAGAGGGAGAGCCGTTGAGCCTCTACTTAGCCTGCATGATGGAAGCGGTGAGCTCGGTGCTGATCAGGGAAGACGACGGGGTGCAGAGACCAGTATACTACACCAGTCGTGTCTTGAAAGACGCTGAGGGGCGGTACACAACAATGGAGAAGCTAGCGTACGCCCTCGTCCTCTCAGCCAGGCGGCTCCGACCCTACTTCCAGGCTCACACGATACTGGTCCTAACCGATTCCCAGTTGGAACAGAACCTCAAGAGGTTTGACCGCATGGGAAGGATGCTGAACTGGGGGGTCGAGTTGAGCGAATTCGACCTACGATTCAAGCCACACACGGCCATCAAAGGGCAGGCCCTAGCTGATTTCATCGCCGAGTGTACCATAGAAGAAAGGACCCTCACACTGAGAGACGTCTCGGTAACGGTAACAAACTATCCTTTGTATTTACTTATGACTGACACCAACTCGGCTGGCTACTCAGGGGACCAGGACACATGGATTATTCATGTGGATGGCTCGGCGACCCAGGCAGGGAGCGGGGCCAGGATCACGATTTGATCTCCCGAGGGGAACGTCGTCGAATACGCGCTTAGGTTCGAGTTCCCGGCCACCAACAACGTGGCCGAGTATGAGGCCGCGATAAACGGCTTGAGGCTGGCCCGAGAACTCAGATCTGAGTACGTACGGCTCCTTAGCGACTCGAAGCTCATCATCAACCAGCTGCAAGGGAGCTACGAGGCACACGAAGAGACGATGCAAGGCTACCTGGCCACGGCCAAGACTGAGATGTCCAAATTCAAAAGGGCCGAGACCCTTCACCTCCCGCGGTCGGAGAATGCCTGAGCAGACGCTCTATCCAAGCTTGCTTCCTCCTCGCCCAAGGAGTTGGGTCGCACCGTCTATATGGAAAACCTCAGGAGCCCCAGCACGGAAGAGAAGGAGGTGATGGCGATTGACGGAGACCCCACCTGGATGGACCCAATCATCTGATACCTCACCCACGGGGAAGCGCCAACTAATGTGGAAGAACGTCGAACCCTGGAGAGGAAGGCGCTCCGGTACGTGATGCATGAAGGAACCCTCTACAGAAGACGGTGGACAAAGACGGACGTCCTCCCCTACCTTAAGTGCCTCGGCCCCCAGGAAGCTGACTACGTCCTCAGGGAAGTGCACGAGGGGATCTGCGGGAATCACCATGGAGGCACGACAATCGCCCAGAAGATCTTGAGGCAAGGATACTACTGGCCGACCCTGATCCACGACGCGACAGAGTACGTCCAGAGGTGCCAGGAATGCCAAAGGTTCGCCAGCACCGGGTCCACTCCCCCATCAGAGCTCGTCCCAATCATTAGCCCAGTACCTTTTGCGAAGTGGGGACTCGATATCCTGGGATCGTTCACGTTGGGGCGAGGGCAAATGAAATACCTGATCGTGGCCGTGGACTACTTCACCAAATGGATCGAAGCCGAACCTCTAGCCTCAATCACCTGGAAGAAGGTAAAGAGCTTCGTATGGAACTCCATCATCTCCAGATTCGGAATCCCCCGCGCCATCTTCACCGACAACGGAAAGCAATTCGACTCGACCGGGTTTAAAGACTTCTGCGCCGAATGGGAGATCAAGCTACTCTTCGCCTCGGTGGCGCACCCCCAGACCAACGGGATGGCGGAGGCCGCCAACAAATGCATCATAGGACCCCTCCGCAAGAAAGTAGAAGCCGCCGAAGGGAAGTGGCCAGAAGAGCTTCCCGGGATACTCTGGTCTTACCGTACGACCCACAAACAAGCCACGGGTGAGACCCCATTCATGCTCACCTATGGCGCCGAAGCAGTGGTCCCAGTCGAGGTGAGCGAGGAGTCCCTTCGCATCCGACATTTCGACGAAGAAAGAAACGCCGAGGGTTTGGAGCTCGGCCTGGAGCTCCTGGGTGAGCGACGAGAACGGGGCTTGGCCACCATCATCCGCCAGAAGCAAAAGGTGGCGCGTTACTACAATTCCCGCGGCAAGGGGCAGAGTTTTTGCCAAGGGGATTTGGTCCTTAGAAAGGCGGTCTTCTGTCCAAAGGTCGCGCGCAAAGGGAAGCTGGCAGCCAAGTGGGAGGGCCCCTACCGGGTGATCGAAGTTCTAGGACCCGCTACCTATCGGCTAGCCAATTTGGAGAGAAAGACCCTCACCCATTCCTGGAACACCGAGCACTTGCACAAATATTACCAATAAAGCCTACGAGATCGCCCGCGAATGTAACTCTTTTCTTCCCCCTTGATAAATGAATTGGTTTGATCCTGCTTTCTTCTTATAGCATGGCCGTAAAAAAACCTCACGAAGAGGGGAGACCCTGCCAAGGGAGTGTCCGGGTGGCACCTTGCAAAGACAAGGGACGGCCCCCAAACGGGCTGGCCCCCCTTCACGTTCGCCTGGTTGGGAAACTCCCCGGGGCCGAACCTCGGAGTGGGCAGACCGCTAGGCGGGGGTAGCCCTCCCAACGAACGAACTGGGCGTAAGGCTGGGGCAACTCCCCCAGCGGGCCGGCGAACCGACCGACCGTGAGGCCAGGGGCAGCTCCTCTGGTGGGTCGGTCGAAAGGACGACCTCAGAGGTCGACCTCCTCGGCTAGTCGCATGACATGGGATCGCACCCCAGGCCGACTAGCCAACTGACCCGGGGGCAACTCCCCCAATATGTCGGCACGCCAACCGAGCCGGGGGCAACTCCCTCGGCCCGTCGGCACGCCAACCAAGCTGGGGCAACCCCTAGGCCCGTCGGCATGCCAACCGAGCCAGGGGGCAACACCCCCCGGCAGGAGCACCGACTCTTCTCCGTCAGAACTCAAAAGAAGGACCCGCCCCAAGGGAGGAGGTGAGCAATAGCAAGCAAGAAAAAGACAATTTACTTTCGGAAAAATGCGAGGGGCTACACCAAAAGCCCTGGTCCTGAAAAACTTAAGGACTAGGCTAGGGATCTAAACACTCCCTCACTCGTCTCCTCGGGGGGCCCCCTCGAGAACGTCAACTGGGAAAGCGCCGGACCGCTCCGAGATCTCCTCCTCTTCATCGGAGTATGCTTGAAGCTCCTCGAGGTTGATCTCCATGAGCGGGAACCTCTTTTGAACCTCGGCCTGGCAGCGGGCGAATCCCTTCTTGAACACCGAGGACATGGCCTTAGAGGCAAAGGAAAGGGCATATTCCGTCACGGCGTCCTGGGCAACCTTAGCAAGGTCCACGTCCTCTAGCTCACGAATCCGACCCTCGAGAATGGCCACCTATCGTTGGTGATTAAATCGGTCCATCTCGATCTCTTTCGATCTCGCGTTAAGCTGGGATAGGAGGGCGCTCTCTCGCCCTTCCGCCGCCTCCAGCAAGATATTGAGTTCCTGGGCGTCGACCGTGATGAAAGGGGCCGGATCGGTGCCAGCCTCAGCTGCTGCGCCAGTGGCCGCGGTGAGCACGGCAATTCGCTCCTCGGCCTGGGACTTCCCGACCAGAGCTAAGGTTTTGTCCTGGTCCGACTTCTCCAGGGCAGAGGAAAGCTCGGTCACGCGAGACTCCGGGGACTTCACGAACGCCTTGGACAAGTGATCGGCCTCATCCTCGCCTTCCCGGGCCCCGGGAACCAGCGCCACGTCTGCCTTAGCCTTAGAGAGAGCCACAAATTGGCGCCTCATCGAAAGCTCAACAGAGGATAGCTACACAAATGAGGCAGGAGTAAGTTGAAAATAGCAGCAAAAGACTGGGTTAGGGAAGAAGCCCCACCTGTTGGCCGGTCTGGACCACAAAAGCAGCCAGACGGTCGCCTCTGACCTCGTACAAAGCGGCTCGGTCCGAGGGAAGGATGCAGTTCTCAGCTACCCGTGCCGCTACACTACAGCCAGAAAAGACCGATTCACCCGCTCCTACGGGGAAGCGGGGACGGAGAAGATCCTCCTCCCCCTGAGGTAAATCCGTGGGGGCGGAGCGGAACGCACCTAGATACCGCTCGTATATATCAGGAAGAGGGCCCGGCTGCGGAGACGAGGGGCCAGCCCATGGCCAAACCGCCTCGGCCGAGGGTGACAGAGCCCGGCTCTCAGGCAATGAAATGCTAACCTCCCCGATGAGATCACGGAACTTCTTCGGGACGCCATGCTGGGAGGAAGAGGGGACCTTCCTCTTCGGCTTCTCGGCACCGGCCGCCGGGCGGTCAACACGTTGTTTCTTTCGGACCGCCAGCACATGATCCCCTCTCCGAGAGGCGGGGTCCGGGATCCCGACTTGAGGAGGAAGGGCAGAAGAACTGGAGGGAAACCCACCTGCACAGGGGGAAAAGGGGAAGTCATCATCAACCCACCCTATCAGCCACAGAACAGTGGCCACGGAGCAGTATCTTCGGAGCGATGAGGGACGGCTGAACTCACCAGCGGGCCACGTGGTATTCCGTAGATTGAGGTCAGAAAAGAGAACGGTGGCTCTTCTATCGCCTGGTGGGACTGCCAACGGGGCCTCCACGGTCTCGAGTTCGGCCGCGGTCGGGTCACCCAGCTCCAGTGAAAGCATCACGTCGGCGCTCCAATGAGTTGGGAAATCCATATCCGACGGACCGACGACGAAGAGATACTCCTCCTTCCATATCTTGACGGAGCTCGACAGCCCCAGTACCAGGCTCTTCGAGGGCCGAGCGCTAATGTAAATCCAGGCCCCGACTGATGGCGACTCAGACGATAAAATTGGGAGAAGAGTCAGAGGGAGGGGACCACCCCCTTCTGAAGGCAAAGCACGACGAACCCAATGACGAGCCCGATCGCGTTGGGACAGAACTGGCATAGGGCCACACGATGAGCACGCAGAAACTCAACGATGAAAGGATGGAGAGGGAACCGAAGCCCGAATCGGAAGCACACCTCATACACCTCGACTGCCTTCGGACCCGGAAAGCAGATCCGCTCGTTAGGCTCAGGGGCTCGGATGGAGTATGGGGGTAGAAGGTAGCGGGCGCACAAATCTCTGGCGGAGGTGGCACAGAAGGAAGAAGAACATCCCAGAACCTCCGGGGGCACCCCCGAGGGGTCACCCCCTGACTACCGACCACTGAGCCGGGGCTATTAGGCGAGTCGAGGCGGACTGCATCCTCTGGACGACCCGAACCGGGGGCAGGGGAAGACGACATGACGCGGAGCTGGAGCAGGGTTAGAAAAAGGAGATGCTGAAGGAAAATCTGGGCGTTCGACCAACGGATGTCGGCGCTCCTTTCTTGGTGCCCTTTGAATGACCCTACGCACGGTGGAGATGAACGCAAGGGGCACGTGGAGACATCAAGACGGCGGCGATGCTTCGAAAACTACACCGACGGAAGTTCAAGCGGAGCTATAATAATGGCATCCATTAAATGGCAGAGCCTCGACTGACGCACACATCGGATCATGTAAGAGTCACATCCCCCGAGCCGAATCGACGGAAGCCGAACGGCCCGGGCGATGAGGGCAATTGTTACGACTAATTTGGGAAAAGCCCGAATCACAACGGCCCACGGCCCAGCCTCAAATGGGACGCCCACTAGGGAAGACGGGTCCGCCCAGAAGGGCCCACAGACGGGGCTGAAGGCCCGGCTACTATCCTCGGGGGCACCCAACTAGCCCCCATTCTGCCAGGTTAACCACCCCTCAGAATCCGCGACCCCTTAATGGCCATTAACAGACCCGCTAATGGGCCACACCTCCACTATGCGCGAGTGGGAGGAGGCGGAGGCGGATCGTGGGGACGTGAATGGAGGCGGGACGTGGGGCAATCACGAGGATTCCTATAAGGGGAAGGCCAAGGCGACGGAGAAGAGGGATCGAGACTCAGGTAATCAACAGAGAGGTACTCCATCAACGACCTAGGCATTCGCCATCTCAATTCCTCCTTTCCCCAAACTCGCGCCGCCTGGGTTGACGTTTCGGCTTCCTGACAAGCCAGATCGCCTCCGCCGAGTACCCCTTCAGACCTTGATCTGACTTAGGCATCGGAGGGGATTTGGCCGTAACCTAGGTCCGACCTCCCTGACCAGTTTCCTCATCTGTCCAGGAAGAAGCTGTCCGAGGCGTCGAGGCTACCCCTCAGCGTCAAGCGGCCACCCCCCGCAGTCGTCAGGTGGACGGCTGCTCGAGAACCGACCCTCTAGCAACGCGCCGAGGCTACCCCTCGACACGGATCCAACCGAGGCCGAGTGCGACCCAGCCGAGGCCGAGCGCGATCCACCGAGCCGAGGCTTCTCCTCAGCTCCCTGAAGGCAGAGGATCGACGCGACCCGGGAACTCCCCCGTCTACACCCGACCCCGCTTCCACCCACGTCGAGAGCACGTGGGCTCGGCGATCCCAAGGGACCCCCAAGTCGGCCCCTTGACCACGTGACCACGCAGCCGACGGTCAACGAACAGTGGTGAGAAAGCACTCGTAAACAATAGATAAGATAATGTATAAACAATAAAGATCAAAGGAGCAAAGATAATAGAATAGATCTCACAGCGGAAGGTAAACTTGCAATAATGAATTTAATTAGCAAGAGTAAATTAACAAATGATTGCAAATGACATATAATAAAAATGAACTTGTTAGTGTAAAGTAAATGTCAATCGCAAACACAAAGATTTTTATCCTGGTTCCCCACAACCTGGGTACGTCCAGTCCCCAAAACTCTTGTCGGGCATTAATTCACTATTATCAGTAAATAGTACAAACCACCTCTTATCCAATGAGGATTTTCAACTATCTTGCCCACAACAAGGATTTTCAAACACCTAGACTTGTTTAGGATTTTCACTTGACTCACAACTAGAGGACTTTTCCTTGCCTCACAATCCGAGGACTTTCAACACCCATATCACCAAGGGACTACAAGTAAAATCAAATCCAATACACCACAATGAATTAGTGGAGATTGGTTTTTACACCCAATAATTCTATAGCCAAGATTAAATTTGCAATTGTGCTTAACATGGCTAAAAGAATTTAAATCGTTCGTAGATCACACAAAGAACATGAATTTATTCAATGTGATCTAGAATCTAGATGTGTTATTAGATCACACAAAGAATATGAAATTATTCAATGTGATCTAGAATCTAGATGTTTCAAAAATCCTTTGAAAATATGAAAAATCAAAGAGAAGGATTTTGAAAACCAATTTACAATAGCCAAAAATAATAATAATGATCTTAAAAAGAATTATGAAAGAATATAAGCAATATGATCAGAAATTGAAAAACCGTTTTGGCTATAAAGACCTTTGAGAGCAATGAGAACGATGAGATCTTTTGAGAGAATAAGAATTTTGCTCAAGAATGAATTGGTGAGAAAATGTTCTCATATGTTCGCTGTTTATAGAGCTAAAGGAGAATTCTAAACGATTCAAAATCAAGTTTGACTTCAGCCCAAAAATCAAGCAAGGAATAAATGAGAGAGTGAATCAAGGAATTCTGGTCGCACAGCTGGTAGTCGACTCCGTAACTTTGGTAGTCGACTCCCAGAGTGTTTCAGAGAAAAGCTACTACAACTGGTAGTCGGCTCTCTAATATTTGTAGTCGACTCTTAGAGTATCTTTTCATGGAGAAGGCAGAAATCTGGGTAGTGAACTACTGGGTGTTTGTAGTTGACTACAAGTTGAAACTTAGCTTCTATGAAAAGTATGCTCTCAAATAAGTTTAAAAAAAGTTTAAAAACATTGTAGAAAATCATTTTGTGTGTGTGTGTGTGTGTGTGCATATTCTTTCTTGGCTTTGACAAAATCCTAAGAAAATAAAAAACAACTCACACACTAGATTCTATGAAGAACTTGAAGCCATGCTTGAGATTGATCTTGTTGCATATGCTTTGCTTGAATTTGAGCTCCACTTTAGCTTGAGCTTGAGCACATTCTTTGAATTTCATCTTTGAACTCTTCTTGTGCTTGAGCTTTGAAATTGCGAGCTAAATTCATCTTCATCTTCTATGAGTGTGGTTGAAGTTCTTCTTCTCGGAGTATGTTTTGAGCTTCACTTAGCTCATTTGCACAACCTACACACTTAAGTAGTATGATTAGTAATTTAACAACAATTGGTGTGATCATCATTAAAACAAACCACTTGGGGTGGGACTAGATTCCCATCACTCTCCCCATTTTGATGATGACACCCAAATGAAAAACATATGAATAATATGAAATAAAAACTGATGAGTAAAATAAACTTATTCCCCCTACTTAGATGCGGTAATTATTCATTCATGTTTTTGCTTGCTTGTTGTCACTTTTTCTCCCATTATCATCACAAAAAATATAATAGTATACATACCAAGTGAAGAAAAAATTTCATAGGCTCCTCAAAGTTTGCATCATTGAAGTTGGGTCTCCCCCTTAATGTATGCATGGATTTAGAGATTCATTGGGGGCTCTTCTACTAATCCCTTATAGTTTTGGTACCTGAAAATCAAACAAATAATTTTGGTACCCTTTCTTTGTGGGTCCGTGGGATTAGTCATACATAATAATGTAATCATCAACCAAGAGAGAACCAAACCCAGTTGGGTTGAGATTTCCCATAAGTAAATCTATAATCTCTACAAAAATTAACATTGTTCATAAAACTAGAAACGTAATTGTCTTTCATTTGGACGGTTCTAATTTTGGGAATCCAAACTTTGACATATCCATTTTCAGTTTTAGGAACTCTAGCTTGATGATGAGAGATCATAGCATTTTGATTGGTCATATTATAACCTAAGCCAGGTTTGCTAGATTGGAATTTTTGTGATCTAATCAAGCTATCTAATTTTTCTTTACCTTTATTGAACCTAGCAGCATTATTAACCAAGTCCTCATGCTTTGCCTTAATGGCGGTCATTTTCTTTTCTAAGTCTCTAAACCTATTTCCTAGGTCTTTGTGTTCTACATTGAGCAACCTATTCTTTTCAATTAAATCTTTATTATTTCTAATCAATTTAAGTCTCTCTTCCCTAATCTTTTCTAGCTCTTGATTAGTAGAATTAGAACCACAAGATTTATGCATCTTTTTTAGAGTTAAAAGCTCTTTGAGTTGGACCTCATTTAATGCATAAATTTTATGAAATTCCTCCTCATAATCAAGTTCCTCATCATTGCTACTATCGCTATCACTAGAGTTATGGTAGCAAATTACCGTTGGATCTCCTCGTGCCTTAATGCATATATATGACTTCTCATTCCTTTTGCTTGCTTTTCCTTCATTTTCGGGTGATGATGAGCTATCAGAATCCTCTTCATCATTGCTTCTATCCCATGCCGCTAAAGCTTTTCTATTTGGCCTTTTGCCTTTGTATGGAGTCGTTCTCTTATTTCTGTTTTTCTTTAGAGGACACTCATTCTTCACGTGCCCTGGCCTATTACATTCATAACAAATACCATCATTAGTGGCATTGAACTTACTGTTGTAGGACTTACGTACATTTAAGATTTTCTTGAATCCTTTGGAGATGAGTGCCATTTGGTTCTCCATCTTATCATTGACTTCATCATCAGACTCCTTAATATCTGATGTGGCTTTGAATGCAAGGTTCTTCTTCTTTTCACAGTGTTCCTTGGTCTTTCTCTCTTGCAGTTGGAGTTCATACGCCATTAGATTGTCGATGAGCTCCTCCAAGGTTAGATTTGAAGTGTCATTGCCTTCTTCAATGGCCGAAGCTTTGGATTGCCATTCGGGAGTGAGGGATCTAAGGATCTTGCATACATGATCCTTTTGTGTGTACTTCTTTCCCAATCCCGCAAGTGTGTTGACGATCTCTGTAAATCTCGTGAACATCTCCATTATATTCTCGTCTTTCTCCATCATAAATTGTTCATACCTGCCAGCATAAAAAGAAGATTTTGGCGATTTAACTTTTTGGTTACCTTCATGAGTTACCTCAAGGATTTTCCATATTTGGTGCGCGGAGGTAGTTATGGAGATGCGGTTGTACTCCGTTATGTCAAGGCCGCAATATAGAGTGGACATCACCTTGGCATTTAGAGACACTTTGTCTGTCTCCTTCTTGGTCCACTTTTCTTCCTCAAGAGTGGGTTCTTCATAAGGATTCTCCACTATCTTCCATAGATCATAGGAGATAGAGAGAAGGTACATTTGCATCCGATTCTTCCAAGATCCATAATTTGATCCATTGAGAAGTGGTGGTCCGGTGGAAGATTGTCCTTTAGGGAAATGATTGGTTGACGCCATCTATAACCTCGCTCTGATACCAAGTGTTGGATCCTGTGGATGGCAAACAACACTAGAAAGGTGGTTGAATAGTGTTGTATAAAAAAACTTTTCACAAATGAACACCAACAAAAAATAACTTCTCTTCAAATGTTGCCTAAGGAACCAAGTAGAGTGATCTACGCTTGGTCCTTAATCAACACGATTGATCTTCAAATATAGATAAGATAATATATAAACAATAAAGATCAAAGGAGTAAATATAATAGAATAGATCTCACATCGGAATATAAACTTGCAATAATGAATTTAATTAGCAAGAGTAAATTATCAAATGATTGCAAATGACATATAATAAAAATGAACTTTTTAGTGTAAAGTAAATGTCAATCATAAACACAAATATTTTTATCCTGATTCCCCACAACCTGGGTACGTCTAGTCCACGAAACTCTTGTCGGGCTTTAATCCACTATTATCGGTAAATAGTACAAACCACCTCACATCCAATGAGGATTTTCAACTACCTTGCCACAACAAGGATTTTCAACCACCTAGACTTGTCTAGGATTTTCACTTGACTCACAACCCGAGGACTTTTCCTTGCCTCACAATCCGAGGACTTTCAACACCCTTATCACCAAGGGACTAAAAGTAAAATCAAATCCAATACACCACAATGAATTAGTGGTTATTGGTTTTTACATCCAATAACTCTATAGCCAAGATTAAATTTGCAATTATGCTTAACGTGTCAAAAATAATTTAAATCGTTCGTAGATCACACAAAGAATGTGAATTTATTCAATGTGATCTAGAATCTGTGTGTTTCAAAAATCCTTTGAGAAGATGAAAAATCAAAGAAAAGGATTTTGAAAACCAATTTGCAATAGTCAAAAAATAATAATGATGATCTTAAAAAGAATTATAAAAGAATATAAGCAATAAGATCAGAAATTGAAAAACCGTTTTGGCTATGAAGAACTTTGAGAGCAATGAGAAGATGAGATTTTTTGAGAGAATAAGGATTTTGCTCAAGAATGAATTGGTGAGGAAAATGTTCTCATATGGTCTCTATTTATAGAGCTAAAGGAGAATTCGAAACGATTCAAAATCAAGTTTGACTTTAGCCCAAAAATCAAGCAAGGAATACAGAAGAGAGTGAATCAAGGAATTCTGGTTGCACAGCTGGTAGTCGACTCCCTAACTTTGGTAGTCGACTTCCAGAGTGTTTCTGAGATAATCTGCTACAACTGGTAGTCGACTCGCTAATATTGGTAGTCGACTCTCAGAGTATCTTTTCAGGGAGAAGACAGAAATCCGGGTAGTGAACTACTGGGTGTTTGTAGTTGACTACAAGTTAAAACTTAGCTTCTATGAAAAGTATGCTCTCAAATAAGTTTAAAAAAAGTTTAAAAACATTTTAGAAAATCATTTTGTGTGTGTACATATTCTTTCTTGGCTTTGACATAATCCTAAGAAAATAAAAAACAACTCACAAACTAGACTCTATGAAGAACTTAAAGCCATGCTAGATCTTGATCTTGTTGCATATGCTTCGCTTGAATTTGAGCTCCACTTTAGCTTGAGCTTGAGCATATTCTTTGAATTTCATCTTTGAACTCTTCTTGTGCTTGAGCTTTGGAATTGCGAGCTAAATTCATTTTCATCTTCTATGAATGTGGTTGAAGTACTTCTTCTCAGAGTATGCTTTGAGATTCACTTAGCTCATTTGCACAACCTACACATTAAGTAGTATGATTAGTAATTTAACAACATTTGGTGTGATCATCATCAAAACAAACCACTTGGGGTGGGACTATATTCCCATCACTATCTCCTCTTCCAAAGCATGTAGCCGTCACCAAGACTCTTGCCACGCAAAACTTCAATGTATACATCTTAGGAATCCATCATTAGGGTTCAAGTGGCCGTTTTAAGTCATGGCCATTCGATTTGATCAAGTATCAAATCAACGGCGCAAAAGAAAATCCACATCAGGCTAGAATATGAGCACTAGTCGACTAGTAAAACTCTCAGGTTTTCTGCAGACTGAGCAGCTCCAGAACTGCTCACGAGTTGAATAGTGACAAAGCACCAGTCGATTAGGTGAGTACTAGGCGATTTGATGAGTACAAGTCGACTACTGACAAGGCACTAGTCGACTAGTAAACTCTCAGGTTTCCTGCAGACTGATTAGAAATTCAGGGAATGAGAATTTGAATCATAAACTTCAACACTCTACCTTGCTTTAAACTTCCTCCATTACACAAGCACTGCTCCATCTATCAACACGACATCTCGAGACTCCCCACAACAGCTCTACCCAAATTCCAAACTTCTTGATGCACTCCAGATTTACACCTGGAAACTACCACAAGTGCACTGTGTCATAGCTTTGTAATATAGAAAGATATCGATCCCACAGGGAGGTGATGCTAATATACTTGGGTAATTTTTAGATCTTAGAACGTTGTCAGCGGACGTACTCAAATTGGTTGTCACAAATATCTCTTATTAAAGATTATTAACAATATTAAAAGACTAGGGCATTAGGAGTCACCATTAAGATCGTCGGACGTCGATGCTAGACTAGAACTCTTACGTTGAAATGGCTTTATTAGGGAGAGATTGTCGCATCTAAAAATGTAGAACTCATGGCCAACTATCATTGATCCACTCGTCCAACGTATCCCGTGTTAGCCACACCTCATGGATAGACTCTCACGCGTTACATGCATTACGATCAACAATTATACTCTATCTCGCTTATACCACCTCGTGGGAATTAGAGCTCGATATGTGACTTGATGGCTCTCATGAGTGTAATGCCCAATATATATATATGTGTGTGTATATGTACGTATTTTTGGGATGTATGTGTATGTATACGTATAATGTTTGGGGTCTTAACATATTTTTCTTTAATTTTTGTGAAGTTAAAATTATTTTTAATAAGTTTTAAACCATCTTTTGGATTTAATAAATAGAGTATATGGATTAAATACTTGTGTATTAGATGAGTATCAAGTATTAATGCATGTATTTTTATTTATTTAAAAATTAAAATCCTAATTTGTCATGCCATGCCACCTCTTCATGCTAGGTGTCATTTGGAGATTAACTTTCACCAAACCCATTCATAGGTGTCATTAGGAGAATGGCTCCCACCTAACTCCAAGCTAGGTGGCATCTGGAGAGGGAATTAAGGGATGAATCATCCTTGAGATAAGATTTAAAAGGAGAAAATTTTAAGGAAAAAAAGAAAAAGAAGAAGAAAATTGCTCTCTCATCATGCCTCTCCTCTCCCCCAACTCTGTACAAAATTTCCATTTTTGCACCACCACTTCCACCTCCAAAAGACACTCTCCCTTCATCTACCACAACCCCCTTTACTTCCTAAACAAATTTCACCACATTTCCTCACCAAAAATCCACCCTTTTACTCAATCTTTTGGGACTTTGGAAGCTTTGGAGGAAAGGAAGGAATCTTGGAAGAAAGCTTGAAGTTCTTCAAGGAAATAAGAAGGGCCAAAGACCATTTGAAGGTTTTGTTGAGGTAGGTTCCTATCTCCTTAGTAGGATCTAATTTTAGAACTAAAGGCCTAATTCTAAGATAGCATGCTATAGAAGATGTTGTGTAGGAATGTTTGCTATGATAGTCAAGCTAGGATCTATGTCATGATGCTTATAATTCTTGTTAGCTTCTATGTTATTTACATGTTAGTATGTAGGGGTTGCTACATTTTAGTGGAGATGTTAGTATCTTGTTTAATTCACAACTTAAAACTATAATGATTAGTAGTTAAAAATTTAATTAATGATATGTGGTTTCTTCTTTGGTGTTGCTGGAACTTGGGAATGAATGTCATGCTTATTGTTTAGTTTAGATCTATTAATCTAGAACTGTTAAGAGGCTAAAATTTTTATGGCTAACAGATTGGACTATTACCTCTAACTTTCATGCTGAGAACTTTTGTTAATTCGGATTGTAATTAGGGGTAAAAATTCACTCTTTGCAATATGTCTGATTTTTATCCAGTCTGGACACAGTTTGGCAAAACATATATCAGTCACTGCACACTTCATAGAAATTAGTGTTCTTGGTCTCGTTGTAAAGTTAACAACCTGTTCTACAACTTTTCCCTTGGGCATATTTTCGAGATTCTAACTGCAACATGACTTAAAATAGCAATTGTTACAGCCCTCAGAATTTGTCTAAAAACAGTTTTGATAGGTCTCTCCAAACAATTCACCATAAATCACTTAGTTCATCTTTATGCATGAAATTTTATATGTGAATTCAGCACTACAATATCTACAACTTCCAATGGGAGTAAAAATTATGCAGAGTTTGAAAGTTTGGAGAAAACAGCCTCTGAAGCTGACTGTCCTGCTGTTTCCAGAAAACCTATGATACGCATGTTATGTTTTATTCTTCAAAACAATGGCTAGATTATGTTAGTAGAATTTTTGATGTGATTATGTTGGTAGCACCATGCTTAAGGAGTTTTAATACCATGCTACTTTAATTATGTTTCACACAATTTTCCTAAAAAGGTGCTCATGTTAATAGTCATACTAAAGTTTTATCCCCATGTATTATTCATTTCATGTCGTTAAACGTGGAGGAAATAATAGTAGTTTATTCTGTGCATTAATGTACTAATGATAGAGATGAAGTATTGAGGTGTTCCTCTTTACGAAATTGTTGATGCGATGTTCGTTTAAACACGACATCGACATAATGATGAAAGAAATGAAAAGATGTGAATGCGGTAATTGAGACCGCCAAAATGATAGAAATGAGAAATTGATTCATAAACTAAGAGTGGGGCAGAGAGATAATGTCAGGAGCTCTCAATCCATTCTAAAATGGGTGAGACTCCAGATACGGGTTTGCAGGAAACATGGGTAAATTATAAGAGTTAAGGAGCGGAGAGATGATAGATTTCTCACTCGCTTTGTCACTCCCAGAAGGGAGAGTTGACTAGAGTTAGATAGGCTGGTGGGGTACTCGTGATGCACCATGCGGTAATTGATGGTTTTCTCTGTTTGTCCCATGAAAAACCAAGATTTGTCTCACTCCCGTAAGGGGGAGTTACGAGAGGCCCCTCCAGTGCCCATGTCATTGGTTGAGGTACCACTTTTCACCCACCCTGGGTGAAGTCCGGCTCCTTAAGGTCCTACGATTTTACTCGGATTTCCGAATCACATTTATAACTGAAAAGTCTTTGAAGAGTAATGTTCAAAAGAAGTTCCCTTAATTTATTATCTGTGGATTATTCATTCATTGCATGTCTGTTTCCTTTATGCATATCAGTTTACTAGTATTTTCATTTATGCTCAGTACATGCAGTATTACCTGTTTTACGTTATGCAGTTCTTTCTTTCAGTACATGCTTATGAAGTTTTGCCTTACTTTGTACATTAGTCTGTAGTTATGATTATCACCAATAGTTAGACCTTCGTAGTGTAGAGCAACCCTGAGACTGGTCCCTACCTAGGATAGTGTTAAGGCCAAAATTGACCGATACAGTTGTCAGGCTGACGTAGGCTCAAAGCGCTGAGTTGGAGTCTCGTCAGCAACTGGAGTGGGACCCTCGGTTGGAGGAACCGGGGTTGAATGGTGATGGTTGGATGTTACGACCTTCGATCGACCTTCGAGCGACCGTTGCATCGATCACTCAAGGTTGGAGAGCTCGAGGTCGATCTTTGATGCTGAACTGCGATCGTCGATATGCACCATAGGGACTCGTTAGGGGAGTCGGATCTTGGTTCCGACCTAAATCCCCTCCGATGCTGAAGTTAGAATGGAACTTAAGGAAGAGAGGGAGCTTGGTGTAGCTGGGATCGACCCACGGAGGTTCGTCTCGAGACCGACGACGCAAGCTCAAATATAAGAATAGTAAAACTGAGAAGATAGAGTTCTATGTCTTAGACCTCGTACCTTGAAGATGGAACCCCTTTACCTTTGTATGTCACCCTATTTATAGGTAGCTCCTTTTTTATGATGTGTAACCATCCCTCATTGATTGGGGCACGATCTTCTCCGGGATTTGGGTTAGCAGCTGCCCATTTACTCGGCCCCATTAACACTTTCTTGAATGTCGGTGCTAGCCCAACGGTCGAACGACCCGTTTGTCCGACCCAGTTGTATCCCGCTTGGAGCGCGGGGGTATTGGGTCGCGGATGCTAAACGGGCCGGGTATGTGGATACCCAATTTGGATTCGTACCCATGCACTAACAATGGCCCCCATCATTTATGCCTCAGGAGTCGTGCTGACTGGGACCGAATGATGTGTAATCTCCTTAAATGAGCACATATTTCGAAACATTTGATTTGATATGTGCCACCAAAACCCTTTCGTCTTTGGAGTGAACTACACCGCTTCTGGTGGCTGGCTTTGGGCACGTGGCATGCATCGGATGTCAGTCGGTTGGGTTTCTTAACATATAAGAAAAAAATCGAAGGAAATGTTGAGATTTTTCAGCTTCATCTCCTTCCTTGTTCCTCCTGCTTGCTTACAGTGTCACTTCTCTCAGAGATAGCCTGTTCTTTTCTTAAGGTATCTCCCTTCTTCAATTCTGATTATCTTGTAGGTTCGTCAGACATGTTTGCTCCGGTTGTGTTCAAGGAGCCGACCCCTGAGGAGCTAGCGGAGCGCCTCCGGCCCTCTCGATGTATAGATGTTCCTGGGAAGGAGGAAGAAATTTGGTTGAGCCCGATCTTCCCATTTGTCGAAGGGATCAGAAGTCGATGGTCCTGGAGTCATCTTAGACATGGCCCCTAGGTTTTCCCTCGATCTGACTGCCGAGGTTTGGCGAGGTTGTTTCTGTGACCCCTTTAGGGTTAGGATGCCCGATTCGGATGAGAGAGTGTGTTTCTCACAAAAGAAGGAGGTCGAGGTGTATCTCAAATCTTTCTGCTTAGGACTCAGATTCCCCCTTTACCCTATCATTATTGAGCTTCTGTGCTTCTCGGAGCTTTCCCTCTGTAGACTCGCCCCTCATGCTTTCCCTCCCTTAGTTGGCTTCATCGAGTTGTGCGAGCTTTGTGGAGTCTGTCCGACGCTTGGGTTGTTCGGGTATTTCTTAGGCATCATAGCCGACCCTCGCCGAGTGTGGTACCATATCGTCGCTCGCCCGGGTACAAGGCTCATATACGACCTTCCATTTTTCGACCCTGGGTGGATGGATACCTTTGTGTTCGTCGCCCTACCTGTTCTGGGACCATTGCTCAATGGCTGGAGTTCTTTAAACCCCGAGCTTGCGAGGGAGTCTCGTCTGTCTTTAGAGCAGGTCAGAGCCAGGTTGTCGTCGGGCAAGGCTGAGGCAGTGAAGAATTTGTTGAGTTGACTAGATCAAGACAGGTCGATTCATTATTTGCAGGACGACCATACGATAAAGATCCTTCTATGGAGCCCAGTTAAGGTATCTCGAATCTATATCCTTATCTCTGCCACTCATGGTAATTATCTTCGTCGTTTGCATACATGACCAACAGTAGCCGACGAAGTGGCGAGCCCAGCTTGGATCGCGTCTGGAAGGAGCAGCGAAGGAAGAAGAGGACGGTCGAAAGGTCGGGTGCTCGAATCGATCGGTTGACCACTCATGTCGAGGGATCGGGCTCTCGGTCCCCCCTCCTCGTCCATCAGAGCTCCTCCTCCGAAGGGGAAGAGACCAGGCATGCCCCTATGCCTTATTTCCAAGCTTCTTTGAGGGAGGCCTCCAGCCAAGCCCCTACACGGCCATCTGTCCCCCTGGCTTCCATCGTGGTTGCAGTGGCATCTAAGGTGGTCGACGTCGACTCTGTCGACGTCATCGAGCCGACTGGAGGAGTCGGTCAGAAGAGGGAGATGCCCCCCTGCGAGGAGGGTCTCCGAAGATGAGGTGGATGGATGAAGAGGACCCCATGGGGAAAGGCAAAAGGGTCGCCCCTCTCGAGACTCTGGAGGCGGTGGTGGCCCTCTCAGTGCCCCAGGACCCCACGATGCCCCTTATAGATCAGTGGACGTGGGGTGACATCGTGTCGCCTGTCCCATTGGTCGGCTCGACCCTGGGGAGTTCGATCGGGCGTTGCTGCTCAATCGGCTTTCCTCCCGATCTTCGGGGCCGGTCCAATGTGAGTTTCACCTGCCCCCCTTCACCATTGGCAAGGAGGAGTGGGCCCTGACGGACTTCGGGACGACTGCCAGGGTGGTGTAGAACTCGATCCGCCTCCGGGATTTGGAGTTCCTACAGTAGTTGGACCTCGAGCGGATGGCCAACTTCTTCATGGGTGAGCGAATACCAGGTATGTCATCCGATCCTTTGCTTTTTGTTATCCTAGTTAGTCGACGTTCTTGATTGACCTTCGTTTTTCTTGCATATGTCCGTCCTCGGGGCCGTGCTACGCTGAGATGCTGCCGACTTGATCGACGGAGGTCAATGGGTGGCAGACTGATTGCCCGTGAACTAACACCTAGAACTCACCTAGCAATGGCACGAACACCAAGTGCTAAATATATCCCAAATGTGAATCCCCGGCACTTTATGCAAGCGTACAGTGTCAAGTAATAGTATAAAAGATATCGATCCCACAGTGAAGGTAGAGATGTTATTGTCTTGGGTTATTTTTAAATCTCAGAATGTAGGTAGCAGTCGATTTCGAGAAATTTTTTGTTTAGGGTTGTGAACAATTAATAAAGACTAGGGCTTTATGACTCACCACTAGGACCGTCAGATGTCGATGCTTGGTTAAGATTATTACGTTGCATTGGTTTTATAGGGATTGTCGCATCCAAGATGCAGAATTCATGGTTCTAAGCACCACGAATCTAACGTATCGCATTAAACCGTAGGCACACATGACACGTGCATTAAGAATCGACAGTATTCACGCCACTCTCGTGGATGAAATGATCTCAGCTCATGCCACTCTCGTGGGTTAGAGCTTCGATGTATTTTGGTGGCTCTTATTGACGCAATGGCGGTAGCCGTCAATTAGTAATATAGTTCGTCGTTGGATCCCATCAAACCACGAGCCGGGTATGGTCACGAGTCCTAATTAAATCCACTAACTCTCTAATTAAGCCTATATGATACTCCTTAATCCAATCGATTCTACTGATCGTGGGCATGATCTCAATACGAGTTCTCCTACAAACTTTGCAAGATCAACCAAAATAGTTTCCTTTTTAATCAACACAACCTAAATATCCTAATTTTGCATATCAATCCTAAATCCATGGGCTAATCCATTAGCCCTAGATAGAACTACTCACACATCATAGAAATAACAATACGAGATGTAATAGATGCAATGGAATCCTGCATAGCAATGGAAAACATGAAAAACAATAGAAAGTGTAGAGAATTCTTACCAACGCATCATAGAGCAATAGCAATCCAAGGAGAATTAAGAAGACAAGATTCCGTGCGCGAATAGAAATAAAAATCCAAGCTTTGCTTCATACAAAATAGCGGCGACACAAATTCTCAAAAACATAATTAAAACTAAACTAAGAGTTTCTCTAAAGTTCATCTTTAAAAAATAAAGCTAAAACATCCTTAAATACATAGGGTAACAATCCCAAAAAATCTCAGAAAATCTGGGCACTTGGCCCATAAACAAGGCTGGTCACGTCACGCGACTCAGTCGAGTAGAGGAGACTGCTCGGTCGAGTCAGCTACAGGCTCCCCTTGCTGTTGATTCTGTGTCTGGCGGATACGGGCTACTCGGTCGAATAGCCCCCCTACTCAGTCGAGCTACAGTAGATCCAAACTTCCTCCAAAAAGCTGCTCTGTTTCTTTACGACTCAGGTCGAGCAGGTGAGATGCTCGGTCGAGTAGGTCTGAGCCGTTTCCTGTGCGATTTCAGCGTGTCAGCTCGGCCGAGTAACTAATGCTACTCGGTCGAGTCACCTGGGAAACTGATCTCAACTTTGCCATTTCTCGTTCTCTTCTCCTCTCCTCTGATCTTCTTCCATTCCTCGGCGAACTCCCATGGAGCCTTGCAATGACGTCTCAGACGTGCCAGATGTGTCCATGTCCTAAAATAGCTCCAATTCGCTCCAAAACTCCTGAAAATCCAAAAAGCTATACAAAACTCAAATATGGCATTAGAAGCACGATAACATATAAAAATATGGAGTTTGGAGGTGAATATGACATGAAATGATGCGATAAAACATGTAAAATATGGACACGTCAAAATCCCACAAGCTTACCTCTTACTTGTCCTCGAGGAAGACGAACACGAGGCTCATCGGGCGATGAAAATAAAAAAAATATAAAAAGAGAATGGAAGATGGAGGGGAGTGCTAAAGTATTCGGTCAGATCTCAAGCCATAGCGACATATCACAATGCTTCGAAAGTAGATCACATGCTAATAAGAATTTTATATCTCAGCTAAACATATCACTTGCAAGCATTTAAGACCAAAGGAAGGGGTTCTCTAAATTCATGCAATCTATTCATATCCATATCATAGAATTCATAGAGTCTAGTATAAACATGTTGGCGACGCACTTTTCAATCAATAGAGATAAATGAAGCATATAAGAGTCATACCAAGCATGCAACAGAGAATAGAATAAGGATCATGGCATTTATATATTCATCTCAAATCATAAAAAAATCTCCATAGCTAATATATTTCGCAAAGTCTGAACATTATCAAATATCCTCAAATGCGCACAACTCCACTCTAATGGCATTCTCACTCGTATAATCAAATGGATTCAGCCCCCCCAAGCTTAGCTTGAGGCATCACATCTAATGAATAATAAAGGAATTTTGTGGCTTTTTCCCTAGTATTTGTGTAGCTTCAAGTAATAGGATATATGAAGTATTTTTCTTCTTCTTTTTTCTTCTTGTGTTTTTTCATATAGGAGAAATAGGATATACATAAATTTTGGCTCCTTTTTGCTTTTTGGGGCTTTTTGAAGCTAACTTTTTCTTTTGGGTTTTTTTTGGGAATATGATGCGGTATATGTAGATGCAAGGGGGGCAAACCCAAGTGACATATAGAGAATAATAAAATATGTGGAGAAGAAATAATATAATCACTCGGTTCACTCAAAAGATGTGTACAATGGTTCAATAAGATAATACTCCAACTAAATTCATAAGCAACCACAAATATTTTTATTCATTTCAACGAATAATTAAGTCATGCAGTAAGGCACACAATCATAGCAGGCATGCAATAAGAAATGAAAAAGATAACAAGCAGATGCTTCGAATATTCTAAAGATGCGTGAATCTCGGTGCATATCCAACATAAGCATACTAAATACTACTGCATACATTCAGTTTCAATGCATTTCATGCATTCATATAGAGAGATCGTCAATAGAATATATGCAAGCATGTGAATAGTAAGAAATAAAATACTCTAAGTAGCATGGCAAAAGTAATATGCATCGCGATAGCTACTAAGTCTAAGAGAGATATCATCATTTGGAATATATATAGCAAACGGGGAAAAGAAAGGCGAATAAAATAAAATAAAAGCATGCATGCAAGCATACCAAACATGGAAAATATGATGCTAAAAATGAAACGGTGAAAAAGTGGTGGAAAATAAAAATAAAAGGGTGTAAAATGGAAGAAAATGAAAAAATAAAAATAAAAGCGATAGCGCTCATCCCCCAAACTAAATACAATGATGTCCTCACTGTTGATAAAACTTCTGGCAAGAAGGAAAAATGAGGCTAGGGTGGGCGGATGGTGGATAAAAGGAAAATAATAAAAGCGAAACAATGCAAATAAAAAAAAAGTGCATGACCTTATGCCTAAGATGCAAAAGTATGAACATGCAGTCAGATGATGCAAATGATGTCATGATGCAGGTGGAATGTATGAAAATGCAAAATGATGGAATATATATATGCGGTGCAAAAAGGTCATCCCCCAAGTTATGCAAGGTCAGGGCCCGGAAGAGACAGATGGGCACAAAAAAAATAAGGGGTGACATAAGAAAAAATAGTGTGAGGATCAAGCAGCGACATCACCCTCTGGAGGTGATGATGTGTTCGACTACTGGGGACCAGAAATAGGAACATCGGGAAAAAAATGTGAAGGCTCGACAGGTGAGGAAACAGAAGGGATAACATGCTCAGACAATAGTGTAATAGCTGGAGCGTCGACAGGTGTAAGAATGTGTATGTCGACAAGAGAAGTCTCCAGCTGCGGTGCAACCAACTCAACTGAAGAAGTGACAAGCCCTACAGAAGCCTAAGAGTGGGGCACAGTGAGCGGTGAAGGCGGAACAGAATGTACATGGTCTGGCCTGGGAGGAGGGGCTGGTGCAAGTATAATAGTGGGTGCACACTAATGCCTAAGAATGTCAAGAATGGTTATGAGGTCCCGCTCCACGGACTGCTGAAAAGTGGAGACCGAGGTCACGAGGGTGTCAAAGGCATGCCTCAGAGTGACAACCTCGATCTCCATCGCAGAAAGACGTGCGTCCGTGGTGCGGGAGCTAATGGGTGGGCATGAACTGCTAGAAACCACCCTTGTAGAGTGCCTACGACAGGTGAAACCAGGGGTCTGAACTGAAAGTCAGGGGAGGGTAGTCGAGCAGGGATCTCGAATGAAGAGGATATGCGTGGAATGGATCCGAGATCCGGTGCAGAGGAAGAAGCAGTAGCAGCATCAGAAATAGGAGACGTTGTGGCAACAGAAGTGGTGACAGACACCACGATGCTCTCAGAGAAAACTACTGATGCTGGTACAAAAGTGGTGTCAGGAAGAGAGACTGTGGGCCCTAGAGTGGTAGGAAGGGAAGTGAGGAGGTCAACAGGTGCGTGAAGTGTGCTGGCAGTGACAGACTCTGAGATAGGTGAATCGGTAGGCTAAGGAGCGAAAGAACTGGATGGCTCCAAAGGGGTGGAAGGAGTAAAATCCGGAGCAGTAGACGTGCCCTCAGGTCCGGGTACGACAGAGACAGAGGTAGTGACCTCCGGGGTAGAGGTGTGGATAGTCCTCAGGGTCACTACGGTGTTGGTGGGGGAGGAGGAGGTGGGGACGGGAGCACTGACAGAAGTGGGTGGGTGTGGGTGTGCAGGGTGGGCTGGCTGTGCTGCCACGAGGGCAGCAATGTCAGGCTCATCCTCGTCAGTAATGTCAGGGTGGGCTGCACACGTTTTTACGAGGAAGGTGATGCCTTTAAGAAGTGGAATGCACAACTCAATCCTAGGACAAAGATTTCTAGAATGCTTCAGGCATACACTCAAACTTGTGGTAAATTTGTTCTTTCAATTAGACTCTAGTTGTTAAATATAAGCATGCTTTTAAAGTTGTGGGATGTCATTCTCAAATGTTGTAGCTTTATGTCTCCTTTTTTAAGTCCAAGTTTTTCATGTTTTCCTATAACTTGCATGAATATTGCATTAAAACTAATTGAGATGAATAAGGTTCATATATATCCTCTTTAGCCTTGTAAATGTTAGTGCTTGCAACATATTGTAATTGTTAGAGTTTATGGTTAAATTGTGCTTGCTATATATTGTATTTTTCCTTAGGAATCATGCTTCATGAATTGGATCCCTTTGATATGACAATATATTATGCTTCGTGTCCATATGGTATACTACCTCTCCTACTATCATGCTTCACTCAAGCCATACTTTGATGTTCTCTCGCATTCCATAAATAACCTTTACTTGTTCCATTCACGGGTAAAAGTCCATACTTGTCTTGCTACATGCTAGGTTTCTCTTAGGTTGTGAATTAAATTGTAACATGTGACAAGTTAAAGGTTCTCTAGCATCCTTAAGTAGCCATATAGCATTAACGCTAGTCATGTTATCAACTTGGTAGATTGCTCTATGGGTATATCATTGTCATGCTCTATGTTGTTAAATGTATGTTGTTATGCCACAAGGTGTAGTTAAGCCCTTTGACATGCCATGTTTTGGTTGGTTAGGTCAACATGCCCAACGTTATGTTGTAATACCCCATGTTAATGTAGTTCATGTTGAAGTAAGCATGTTTATGTCATAGTGTTCCATGTAGTTATCCATGCTAGGGTAAACCAAGTTGCAATCTATAAAAGAATGCATGCAAGTCATCGCCCCTTTTATGCAAGTCGATATGTTTTCTCACTTCCCTGCACAATTTGTGGTTTTCCTTACTCATGCTTGCATATAAATTATTAAAGTTGCCAACATTTCCATGTTAGTTATTACAGTTGTCCTATTTGTTAAAGAATACATTTGAGTTGTTGAAATTACCAATTTGCCCAACGTTTGTATGTTGAGTTGAAACTTACAATGCAATGAAATTATCGTTGTGTGATGGAAAAATTTATATGCAAGTATGTGACATGTTGTTAAGGGCTCCTTTATGATGTGGTAATGAATGGATGGTTTGATGAAGTTGGAAATTGATGGTCAAGTGTATGGAAATGGGTGTTTACATGAGTGGAAATGGAAAGTGCAATGTTTCTATGAACAAGTGAGAGTGAGATAGTGACCCAGTCCTCCTAAAGGATGGTGACAAGGGTTGCGGGAATTCTGAAGTATCGGGTAGGCCTATGAGATGGACTGGTGGTGGTGTTTTTGTGGTTCTGTATGGTGGGTACACTTGCACTCCTGACGGG
>JAULAV010004079.1:0-25629 GCA_030789695.1 Scilla litardierei | reverse complement strand
ACAAAGGTCGATACACTACTACGCTGGTTGCGACAGTCCTCTTGGTTGCAAAGTCAGCAATGAAGATTGCTCTAGGAGAAGTCCCGGCCTGCTTTCTTGATGTCACTAGAAGCTGCTCTTTTAGTAACTTGGATGGCAGCACAACTCCTTCAGTTGGCAACATGGGTCAGCAAGCAAGCAAGGGGCAGCTGCAGCTCGGTCAGCAGCTTGGATGACTCTTGCAGAAGGCTCGGTCGACAGCCCTCTTGGGTGCAGCAAGGAGATGGGTCGGCAAGGCATTAGGCACTTCGGTCGGCAGTGATGATGTGTCGGCCGCTACCAATTTTAGCGAGGCATGTGGCACATGAGTCCGGTTGGCAAGGAGCTTTGGTGTGGGCTGCTGCTTCGTCTGTGTTGTTGTGGCAAGGGGCAATGGGTCGGCAAAGTAAAGGAGTGCTGCTGATGCGTGGGCTTCAATATTGGAGCTTGTGTAGGATTGTTGATGAAGCTTGTAGAATTCAAATAGGCACCCTCTCAATTTGCAAGGATAAAAAGCTAGCTGATGTTGGACTTGAACTTGTAGATGATTGGAAGAGATCCAATAGAGAATTGTGAGATTTGGATGACCTTGGGACTTGTTTCTACTTGTTGGAACTTGAGATGTCTTGTGCTCCTTGGGAGTCGATTTTTGTGGCTTGTAGCTTTGTTGATTGTCGTTGATGATGCCTATGTAGCTTACGGCAATGAGGTATAGCTAGGTATTCTTTTGGCCTTGAAGCTTGTAGCAATGAGGGTTCATGGCTTGGAGGCTTGACTAGGGGTTTGACCTCTTGAAGCTTGCAGCTAGAGACTTTGAAGATGAAGCTTTGACAATATAGCTTGCAGCTTATGAGGGAGGATAGATATTGATGGTTGTGTGAGGCTTGATTGTATGATGGGATTTTGACTGACTCCTATTGTTGTTGTCACAATTTGTTGCTCCTCTTTGATGTTTTTGGTCGCTTGAAAACTCCACTCATTGAAGAGGGGTTTATATAAGAGATAGTGGAGGATTGGTATATCAAATGGAATCCCATGAAACAAGGAATTTAAGATTTGAATGTAGGATTGTATGGGATTTGATTTGATCTTCATTGAAATCCAAATAGGATTTGGATTGGACTGGGAATTTGTATAGGATTGCACCAATCACAAAGTGATTTGATTCAATCAACAATTGATATGAATCAATCCAAAAAGATTGCTTCCTTATCCTTCCATTAATTGACTAAGTCCTCTTTTCATATGAATAACAATTTTTTCCATCTTTGACCAAGTCTTCATATGTGTAGAAATTCTCTCCATCACTTTGACTAGGTCATTCTTTGAGTATTTACGAGCTTTCTACTCCTAAAAACGCTTAGCACACACATCAAATTTTTCACAAACGTTTGTTATCATCAAACACGAAGTCATCGATCGGTGTATCCAACTACACATTGTATCCAACAATATTTCCCTTTTGATGATGACAAACCAATATAATATTTGAGCAATAACGATTCAAATAATAACATCGTGACATGTGTGTGTGAAGTGTGAAGTGTGATGATGAAGCAATAACGATTTGAGCAAACCAATATAAGATCTGAGCAATAACGATTCAAATAATAACATCGTGACATGTGTGTGTGTAAAGTGTGCACCGTTGAACATTTAATCATTAAGCACCAAAACATTCATTAGACATTTAAGCACATTACTTATTAAGCACACAATATTCCAATATTCACACAGATCTTTCCCAAAATATTCTCCCACTTTTGTTATCATCAAAAGTGTACAACAAAGTCAATGTCATATCACATGCAAAAAGAGAGTTTTATAAACTATAGCAAACACTTACTTGTAGTCATTCTTAGAATAAACAAGTCAAATCCATTGAGAATTATAACAAAGACTTTTACACCATCGTGTAAGTGTAATGATTAAACATTGAAGCACATGAGGAGAACTTTTAAAAAATTCAACCAAAATCAATCCACTTTTCCACGTAACATGATATCATCTAGGATTGATTTTTCACATCTCATTAAAAATGAGTTCAAGTTACCACACCCAAAAACATAGCCTATGAGTACTCTTAGATGTGGGGTGGCATTGCTTGATAAGTATAACATCAATGCTAAAGTTTACTCTTAAAGCTTATGTTGGATACTCGTGGGTAGTGTCGTTGCCATGAATCGTATCCATTTTTCATACAGAGCTCTTTTCTTCCTTTTTCATTTATGCATATATATTTTTTCAATTCAATTCTTTTGAGCTCTATTTTTTTCCAAGGCAAGACATATCACACCCTTTAGATTTTCAGTTATTTTTCATCCTACATTCACTTTCCAATATTTCATAAAAGATATCTCCAAATATACAACAACATTTAATACTTGTGGAAGTGAAAGTGTAGGTGTAGAAATCGAATTATTCTAATCATTGAACATGTCATGGTTATTTAGAAAATAAACATGCACATGTAGCTGTAACAATAATACATCAATTTCTACAGTGATATGAATGGCATTCATTAATACCACTTTAATGATTCAAAAGAAAGATACACATTAAGCACCATTTTTATAGCTTTTTGTATTTTTAATTTTTTTTATTTTTGGTTATGTAAAGATCTAAAGCCTTCTAATAAGCAAAAGAACTAGCACACAAACAAAATAAACTAGCATATAAACAAAACAAATCAAGCACACACAAAGATATGAAGGTATTCATTATGCTCAGAGAAGAAACCATACATTCGCGATGTTGTTTGGCTAAGGAACTTTTTAGTGAAATGCGACATCCAATCCATAGTTCCTCGTCACTCCACCTTACCAACATGGAAGATATTATGTGTGACCTTGGAATCCAATAAGGTCCACTCACGTTAGTCATCAAATTTTTAGAAACACATATTTGCTTGAATTTAATGTTCTTGTTCCTATATTTGCAATAATAAGAGGTATGACCAACGCAACCGCATTTAAAGCACTTTGCATGAATATTTCTAGCTATTGTTGTTTCAATGTGAACTTTTCTATATTTTGACTTTTCAACATCTTTCAAATCATATCTAAGTCCACGCCTATTATTTCCATATATTTGGTTTCCAAGAATTATATCCAAAGATTGTTTCCCCACACCAAATTTCGTAATGGTCAATTCTAGATTCGTGACTTTAGATCTCAAATAAGCATTTTCGTTCACGAGCTAAGTGCATTTACTAATGAAAGCCTTCTTGTTTTCCTCTTCATTCTTTTTCATGTTTTCAGCTTTCTTTTCAAAATCAGTTATCTTTTCTTTAAGCTCATTATTTAGCATGCACATCTTTTCAATAAGCTCTTTATTTTCAGTTTCTAGCTTAGTAACTCTTTCTTTATGCATGCTAATATCTTTTAAGAAAGTAGGACAAGAAAGACAATCAACTTTTTCAACATAGCTAGATTTTTCTTTTTTTAACAAATTAATGGTTGAATCACATGCAACAATTTTTTCTTTCTGTTCATCAACTTCTAGTGGCATGTTGTAATTATCTTGTTGCAATTCATCATTAGAATTTCTAAACTTATCTAGAGTAGATTCAGGTTTCTCTACAGTTGATTATAAACTTTCAATTCACCTTGCATTTCATTAACTGTTTTAAGAAGTTGAACTTTGGTTACCTCATCAAGCTTTCCCATCAAACAGAGGGAGCAGTGGCAGTCTCCTCCTCAGTTTCATCTTCGCTATTCATATTCCACGTTATTGCTAAAGTTGTTCCTTTCTTCTCTGCATTGTTGTTCTTTGGTTGTGGGTAATCCTTCATATAGTGTTCCTGCTTTTTGCATTTAAAACATTGAACATCATCAATAGCAGTCTGCTAAGATGATTTTTTAACAGAATTAGATTTGTTAGAGCGATTAAACCTTTTTAACTTTTCGGCTCTCCCTTGGTTGGTCTTGATGTATCTTCTGAAATTTCTGACAAGCATTGCTTCCTCCTCATCTTCATCTTCCTTAGCTTGAAGTGCTAGTGGTTTGGGAGCCTTGGCCTCAGGTTTCTCTCTTTCTTCTATACTCTGCTGCTCAAGCTCATGTGACATCAAGTTACCTATCAAGTCCTTCACTCTCATCTTTGATATATCTTTAGCTTCTTGAATGGTTGTGACTTTAGGACGGAACGAGCTTGGCAATGCCCTCAAGATTTTCCTAATTTGTGATTTTCCTAATTTGCTCCAGGCTTGAGTATGGCTTTCCAAGAGAGCTAGACTTATAGACGATGTCTGTTAACCTCACAAACATCTCCTAGATGGAATCTGATGGAAGCATGCAAAAGCTTTCATATTCAGTGCTAAGCAAAGCAAGTCTGTACTCCTTCATCTGTGACGTTCCCTCATGTGTCACCTCCAGCGTATGCCATATTTCCTGTGAAGTTAAACATTGTGAGATACGATTAAATTCAGCTTTATCCAGAGAGCAGATAAGTGCATTCATAGCTTTACCATTCAATGAATAAAGTCTCCAATCAGCATCATCCCATTTATCTTCAGGTTTAATAATTTCAGAGTCTTCGATTTTAATCATAGGTAGTTTACATCCTTTTTCAACAATTTTCCACATATTATAATCAATAGACACTAAATAGATTTTCATTCTAGATTTCCAATAAGCATAGTATACACCATTAAACTTAGGGTTTCAGGCAATAGAATGTCCTTCAGCAAATGCTGAATCAGAGATATTCATGGTTAATCTTGCCAAGATCCTCTAACCTACTCGGATACCACTTGTTGGAACTGTATCTAAGCCTAGAGGGGAGGGGGTGAATAGACTACTAAAAATTCTCGTGAACACACAAGTAATCACAGGCAATTATAATCAGAAGCAGAGTAAATATAAACAATCACAGAGTGCACAAATTGATTTACCCTGGTTCGGTCATTCCAACGACATACTCCAGCCCCAAAAGCAAATACTAGATTTATAATGTTACTGGTACAACTGAAGCTAGAGCACACTCTACACTCACCAAGTTCTTGTACCACACTCCCAAAGTGCTAAACAATACTAATCCTAGTATAAGCTCTCTCTTGACTAGTCACAACTAGTCAAGTCCCTCTTGTCTAGTACCAACTAGACAAGACCTCACAAGTATCTAAAGTTTTTCCTTCAAAGATCGATACACTACTACACAAAAATAAAGAGTAAAGAGTTCAGAAAAGCTCAGTTCGTGTCTATGTAGTCGTCTCTATCAATCTTCTTAGGTCAGACCAAGTCTGACAGGATGTAGTTATCTATCTCTGAAGTCCCCTCTATCTCAGCAACACAAGTTGCGACAGTCCTCTTGGTTGCAAGGTCGGCAATGAAGATTGCTTTAGGAGAAGTCTTGACCTTCTTGCTTGATGGCACTAGGAAGCTGCTCTGTCGACAACTTGGATGGCACTGCAACTCCTTCGGTCAATAACACGGGTCAGCAAGCAAGCAAGGGGCAGCTGCAGCTCGATTGACAGCTTGGATGACTCTTGCAGAAAGCTCAGTCGGCAACCCTCTTAGGCGCAGCAAGGAGATGGGTCGGCAAGGCACTAGGCACTTCGATCTATAGTGATGATGTGCGGGCTACCACCAATGTCAGCGAGGCATGTGGCACATGAGTCTGGTTGGCAAGGAGCTTTGGTGTGGGATGCTGCTTCGTGTATATTATTGTGGCAAGGGGAAATGGGTCAGCAAAGTCGAGGAGTGCGGCTAATGTGTGGGCTTCAATATTGGAGCTTGTGTAGGATTGTTGATGAAGCTTGCATCAATTAAATAGGCACCCTCTCAATTTGCAAGGAGAAAAAGCAAGTTGATGTTGGACTTGAACTTGTAGATGATTGGAAGAGATCCAATAGGGAATTGTAGCTTGGAGATTTGGATGACCTGGGACTTGTTTCTCCTTGTTGGAACTTGAGATGTCTAGTGCTCCTTGGGAGTCAATTTTTGTGGCTTGTAGCTTTGTTGATTGTAGTTGATGATGCCTATGTAGCTTACGGCAATAAGGTATAGCTAGGTATTCTTTTGGCCTTGAAGCTTGTAGCAATGAGGGTCATATCTTGGAGGCTTGACTAGGGTTTGGGCCTCTTGAAGCTTGCGGCTAGATACTTTGAAGATGAAGCTTTGACAATGTAGCTTGGGACTTATAAGGGAGTATATATATTGATGCTTGCGTGAGGCTTGGTTGTATGATGGGATTTTGTCCGGCTCCTTTTCTTGTTGTTGTCGCAATTTGTTTCTCTTCTTTGATGTTTTTGGCAGCATGAAAACTCCTCTCATTGAAGAGGGGTTTATATAGGAGATAGTGGAGAATTGGTAGATCAAAGGGAATCCCATGAAACAAGGAATTTGAGATTTGAATGTAGGATTGTATGGGATTTGATTTGATCTTCATTGCAATCCAAATAGGATTTGAATTGGCCTTGGAATTTGTATAGGATTGCACCAATCACAAAGTGATTTGATTCAATCAACAATTGATATGAATCAATCCAAAAAATTGCTTCCTTATCCTTCCATTAATTGACTAAGTCCTCTTTTCATACGAATAACAATTTTCTCCATCTTTGACCGAGTCTTCATATGTGTAGCAATTTTCTCCATCACTTTGACTAGGTCATTCTTTGAGTATTTACGAGCTTGACATTCCTGAAAACACTTAGCACACACATCAAATTGATCACACACGTTTGTTATCATCAAACACGAAATGATCAATCATTGTATCCAACTACACGTTGTATCCAAGATCTAGTACTTGTTTGAGAACCATGATGGAATCCATAAATGTCGTTGTCGATGATTTTCAACGGCAGGGAGATACATCCACAAATGAAAGAAGTCAGAGGCAAGAAGAAAATATTGAAGAAGAGTATGTTATGAACGAAGAACTGAACATTCAAGCTTCCGGCAAAACACCTCGTGTCATGACTGATGTTATAACATTAGATACGACACGAAACAATGTTGCTGCAGATGTTATGACACAAGAAACGACATCTCCTCCCAACAATCAATGTGAGCAACCTACTACAAATTCTCATGAATCTTCCTCCAAAATTATCAGAGAATTGGTGGAGCAGAAAGTTATTGTCATGGACTATGTTATGACATCAAGCCAATTGACAGACATCTTTACAAAACCTCTAGACTCTGGGAGATTTGAACAGTTGCGGCAGGTATTGGGGATCTACTGTATTTGAAGATTTGCGACATTTTGTAATAAAAAATAACAAAAAAAATAAAAAGTGGCCGCCTCTATTTTTTTACCATTTCACTTCTCGGTAAAAGGTGGAATTTTTCTAAGGTTTCTTCTATCCTCTTCCCCATGGCTCGATCCTGCGGTGGTCTCTCCTCCCAATCTTGCCGCTCATCTCTCCGTTCCTCTTTCGCCAGCACCGGCACGTCTTCATCCATTCCTCCTCCAGCGGAATGGCATCTGCAGTCGATCTGCCTGTCCTAGCCTCCTTGCCCGACCCAGCTTTTTCCCCAAAATTCACCCGCTCTACACCGGTTCCACCGCCATCCATGTCTCTAAAAATGGACATGCAGTTCATTGCCGCTTCTTCGTCTACACTGCCAATGTCTCCGACCTCGTCAGCTCCACCCGCAACAATTTCAGCCTATCAGATCTCGACTGCTATACTGGATATTGTTTCATTTTGGCATTCCACCATTAGCTGTGAGGTACACCCCTCTTCCTCTAATTCCACTGTGCCTGAGGATTTGTTTGCTTTATTTTGTCGAATGAGACAGTCATGGGAGCTTCTTGATGTTTCTCGGTTTGATTCTTCTGGATTGATTATTGGAGATGTTATTTGGATTATATTGGAGGGCAGCTGGAAAGTATTAGATTTATCGATGAGGACTCGCTGTTACTGTCGGCCACTGAGTCTGGTCCCCCATCTTCGTCTGTGGTGTTGACTGAGATCGTCATCTTGGATGACTCAGATTCTTCCAAGTCTGTATCTAATGTTGTCTTTCAGAAAGCTGATGCGGATTACTCAGATCCATATGGTGTACCTAGTCAAGAACATGTGTTTGGTGGGTTAGACACTATTGTGGACATTCCTGGTGTCATATTGTCGGATTCTCTTGTTGATGAACGTGTTGTTCTTGCTGACTATCATGTTGCAGACGATGTTATGACACATGGGCTGACACCTCAGGACAGCTCAGTTGATTCTTCTACTGCTCATGTTATGGAACATGTTGTGACACAGGACACGACATCTTCTTCTACTCCACATGTTGTTGTTCCAGCTATTTCTGGTTCTAAGCATACTTTGCCTGACTCAGATCTTGAACCTACTGATCTTCCTACAGAGCTGGGAGCTCCTCATCCTGCTCTTCGTCGTTCCTCCAAGCGACGTTGTGCTTGGCCAAGTCCTCCATCTACTACTTCTTCACTGCCAGCTTCTAATAAATCCAAAATTGCTCCAGAATCATTGGTTCCTTCACCAACCCTCTTTACTGTCTCTATCTACTTCTCATATTCGAGCTGACATTGCCATTTATGAAACTGCATCGAGAGACACTGATCATCCGATTTCCGTTTTACAAGCTCAGAAGGCTACCTTTGATAGTAGAGCTCAAGCTCTAAGGGGTATTTTGGCGTCCTTTTCGTGTGCAGACATCTCTGATACTGCTCCAGCTCCAGCTACGACTTCTTGAGGTATTCTTTGGCTTACTGTGGCTCAAAGGGGGAGGGCAAGATTTGTGCTTTTGTTATTGTTGCTTGTGGGCATCTTTGCACGTGCTTGGGTTGTGCCACATAATGCCAAAGGGAGAGTTTGTTGGGTTGTTTTCTTATTGTTATATGTTGGCATTAGTGGCACTGGGTCTGGGTTGTTCTGGTTGTGGAGTCTGAACTGTTTTTGCACAGTTTGTTAGGTCATGTTATGAGTCATGTTGTATGACATCGTTCATGACATGCATGATTCGACTGCATGATCTTTGTTTCAGAATTTCCAGTTCTATATTGTCGCCCAGAATCTTGCCCAGAATCTGTTGTTTCCCATTGCCACCCAAAATCTCGCCCGGAATCTGGTTGTTGCCTAGTTCATTGGGTGGGAATAACTGCTTGAGATTGTAAATTGATTTATTTACCAAAATAGATCTTTGACTTCGTTTGAGGTTATATAAAAGCTCTCAAGCAGATCAGCTAGGGTATCTGAATATATCGGTTCATCATTCTGGGAAGGAGGCTGATGGCTACGAAGGTAGGGATCAAATTGAGTTTAAGTCAGGTCAGTTTTTGCAAGGGGATCTTGCTAGGATTATTCCACTTTCTCATTCTGGTGAATAAGGCTGACGGCTACGAAGGTAGGGATCAAAGGGAATCTGATTTAGGTCAGTTTTCATTGCAAGGGGATATTGCTATTGTGTTGATTGGAATCACCTATTGTGGTAGTATTGAGGGTAAGGGTGTTCTCCTAATGAAACTGCAATATTAGTGATTGTAATCGTTTTTGAAATAGTGGAGTACTTGTTTTTCTGGGCGTGGCCTCCGTAGATGTAGGTGTGCACACCGAACTGCGTTACTAATTGATGTGTATTCTTTGTGCTTTCCATATTGTTCTCATGTTCTATGTGATTGAATCCTAGGTACTGATCTTAATGCACAATGATTTTGGAATTCCGCGAGGCGATTGCTTCCTTAATAAGCCTATCAAGAGGGTATAGTAGCCCAAGAGGGATGATCCCAATAATCCCCAACACAATAGACTATATAAAATGGTGACATTATAATTAGCATTTGCTATATATACCATAGTTCGTATATCGACTTTTTTGCACACTACAAATCGATATATGCTTCTACAAAAAATGGTCCTACAATGGTCGGTATGTAATTTTGAAAAATGCTCATTTAAGCTTCTATAAATGATCTTATTGACTGCATGCAAATTGAAGTATACTTAATGCATCCTCTAGCCTCCAAACAAAAACTTAACCAGGTGGCTAGCATTTGCAGGAGAAATGCAAAAAGCGGGACATCATCATCTTTGTCGTCTGACAACAGATCATTAGTTGAATTGTAAGATAAAATTTTTACATATTTTGTTTACCATTTTAACATCTGTATTTTATGTTACAACAATATAATTTTGTAAGAGAAATAAATATTTTTCATAACATTACAAGTATGGAGAGATGAGTTTTGGATGGAATTGGATGTCAAATTAAACTAAAGATCTAAGGCCTAGCTTGATACAACCCCCCGAATGGGCTGAAAAGAAGCAGGCAGACCACTCGAACCATAACCGCCCCAGGCTCAAGCACAGGGGCCCCACAATCAGATCAGGACGTATCGGCCCAAGACCACATCCCAAAGGGCTGTTGACTTCCTGGGAGTGAGGAAACCCCTCCTCAGATTGCACCCACCTTGATCTCCATTCAAGCCACCATCAAGCCCGCCTCGATCACCATTGAAGGGACCATCAATGCAGACAGGCGCAGCGGGAGGAACGGTAAAATGCCATAAATGCGTTGACTTACAGGAATCCTATAAGAAGCCTGAAAGATGGACGATGAAGGGACCAAATCCAAGATATCTGACACTCAAGTATTCCAACTCCTTATACCTTCTTCCACCTTACATTTCTCCTCCATAGCTCGGCTCGAGAACTCGTGCTTGGTATCTCCACAAACCAAGCCCGATTCCACCGAGAACTTATCAGACAAGATCTGACTTAGGCATCGGAGTGAACTTGGTCGGAACGAAGGTTTGACCCCCCTGACGAGTCTCTTGTTTTGCAGGCCAAAAGAGATGCCTTCCCATCGAAGCTTCCGTTAGGCGTCCCATCAGTCATTTCCAAGCGTACCATGCATTGAGGGTCCACTCAGTTGACTGATCCCAGAGGTCGCCTTCACCCCACTGAAGCTACCTTCGGCACACCTTCGCTTGGTTCCGAGCATTCCTGCACAAGAGAACGCTCGGCCGATCGACCTCGAAGGTTATCCCTATCTATTGCGATAGCGACGAACCTCAGACCTCTAAACTACCATCCAGTTGTGAGAAAACACCCTGAAACATCTGACACCGTCTGTGGAAATGAGATCATCACCCACGTCATCTGTAACAACCAACATGGACCATCACAACAATGGAGGGCCCTACATGCCAGTATCCATGGGGAGGGCAACTATGTATCGCCCGAGGCCAAACACTGTCGCTCTGCAGAGGGGACCGAAGACTGATGTTCGGTAACCCACGAACAGTTTTGCCTGTCCGTCAAGGAGGTGAACAACAAATTCCAAACATTGGCAGCAGCTGTTTAGGAACTCGCAGGCCCGTAGCATCCTCCGAAGGGAAACTTAATGGGGTTCCCCGACTACCCAAGGCCGCACCCCACGATGCGCTCGACCGAGTTCACAAACCACGACAGGAGAAGCCGAACTGGGAGCAGCGTTTTGGCATGTCGTACCTCTCCCATTCGCAGACCCAGACGCCCACCTTCATTTGGGACGAGGGGAGACAAAGGACTGAATGGCCTAGGGACGAACCAACCGCAACCTCGTCCAAACGATCCCGCTCGACCCAAAGGCAATCGTCCAGTCGCCCAACCACTGAAAACTACGAGGAAGTAGCCAGATTCTCCGTCGAAATAGGCAGAGGAGCCATGAGGAGCGGCACCAAAGGGAGAATACCTGACGACCAACAAGGGTTCCCAGCCAGGACGGGCATGGGGGCAGCTCCTCCTGCACCTCCTCTAATCTGCATAAGCAACCTGAACACCAGGGCAAAGTACCGCCGAACCTAACCATCCTCGAAGCATCGGAGGACGACTGCAACCTACTGATAAGCAGTATCACCTTTGCGCGAGTACCATCTAGGTTCAAAGTACCAATTCTGGAGAAATACGACAACACAGGAGATCCCCAGGAGCATGTCCAAGATTACAAGGGGATCATGGAATTCCAAGGGGCCGAGATGCCCTACTCTGCCCAGGATTTTACACCACCCTCTAGAAGTCAACTAGGGAGTGGTATAACGGCCTCCCCGATCAATCTGTCGGTAATTTATGAGACCTTTCTAGGATCTTCTGCCAACAATTCATGGCTGCGAACTTCCTATTCAACATAGTGTAGAGGCCGAACGAGACTTTGAGGGGCTACATGAAACACTTCAACGCCCAAAGGCTGAGTGTTGAAAGCTGCCCCAAGGAGGTCTTCATAGCAGCCATTAAGAAATGGGTCCGATATAAAGGCCTAAAGAAGTCACTACATCAGGACCCCCCAAGGACCGTGACTAGATCCTAGCTCGAGCAAAGCGATTCATGTTGGCAGATGATGTCCTAGCTGTAGAAGAAGAAAGTCCCCCCCCCCCCCCCCCCGACAAGGGCTAAAAGAAACTCGAGGCACGACAATAGCGCATACCGTAAACTAGAGGACCGCAAATAGTAGAAGAACCCCAGGGGGCGATCGCACAAAGGGGAAGCAGCACCTGCCAAGCTGAATGCATCCCTGGACGTCATCTTAACTCAGGCCCAAAAAGAAGGCACATCAACAAGCCACCCTCGAGGATGAAGAGTGGATGAAGAGACGAAGAGAAGTACTGCAAGAATAATAAGGACAATGGCCATGACACCAACGATTGCTGGCACCTAAAGAAAGACATTGACCAGCTAATCAGATAGGGATACCTGAAGAAATTCGTCGTTGCCACAAAAGCAGACCCCGAAGAAGGCACCTCCAAGTAAAGGGATAAGGGGAAAACAGTGAACATTGTACAGAATCCCCTTCAGATAATCGAATAAATATCCGACCACTAGAGCGAAGGCCACGAGTGTGGCAGCTTCGTCCTCCCACCGGGCAAGTAACACTTGCCCACCCTTATCTTACCTGCTTTATGTCTTCCATTTGAAAGCGTATCTTCCCTTTCTAGCTAATAAAACTTGAACGGGAGTTCTTGCACATGACCGCTAGTCCCACCATACTTGACGACTGCCTATCGGATCAAACGCAACAGATCAAAAATCGACCGTAAGGCTGGGGGCAACTCCCTCAGCAAGTCGACCGTCCGATCAACCGTAAGGCTGGGGGCAGCTCGCCCAGTAGGTCGACCATCTGATCGGCCATAAGGCTGGGGCAACTCCCCTAATAGGTCGACCATCCGATCGGCCATAAGGCTGGGACAACTCGCCCAGCAGGCCGACCATCCGATCAGTCGAAAGGCTGGGGGCAACTCCCCAGCAGGCCAACCATCCGATCAGCCGTAAGGCTAGGGTGTAATGCCCTACAAAGCTACTGCACAAGTACTAGAGGGGGGTGAATAGTACTTTAAAATAATCAAGAGAGTTATTCCTAATTATTGTGCAAACACACAAACAACAATGCGGAATAGACTACAAACAACAAGAACAGACAAACGCAAACAAAGCATGTAACGGGTTTGGATCCACCCAAGTCTCCTCGACTTGTTTCCGGTGATCCTACGTCCCAACCACCCGGATCCCCTCTGGATACTTGAGTTAGAAACCACTAACCCAAGATTTAGCACTATGAAATTCTTGTGAAAAACCTTCACAAGACTAAATCATACACAATGAAAATGTGACTCCCACAACCCGGGATCACACACTTCTCTCACAACCGAGAGAACAATTCAAATATCAAATGCAATGAAATAATGAAACACTTACCAAAAAATCCTATGCCTTGAGTATACTTACCAAATTAGGGCAAAGAGGGATTTTGAGGAAGAAGATGTCACCAAACCAAAGCTCCACCAATATGATCAGCGATCGAAGGCTAGGATGGACGATGGTGCCTAGAATCAAACTCTTGGCTTGGAATGCTCACAATGGAGAGAATCTCTCTTGAGGAATATGGATCAAAGAGTGAGGGAGAGATTCTTGGTGAGAAGAGAGAGCTTAGAAATAGCTTGAGAAAACTCTTCTCTTAGGTCTGAAATAACTTGGATAATGGGCCTCTAACCTTGCCTCAAACGAATCAGGTTTGTATTTATAGAGGCAAGAAAAATCGTGCTCAAAAGATTCCCAACGATCATATTTCTGAAGCAGTTAGTCGGTCTAAGAAGGATCACTGACCGACTAGTTCCTCAACTAGTCGGTCAGTGATTCAACATGAACCGACTAACAGCTCGACAGCCAAAAGAGAAAGTTCAGACAATAAGGAACTAGTTGGTCTAAGAAGACTTGCCAACTGACTAGTTTCACAACTAGTCGGTCGGTGAGTGTTCTTTGACCGACTAAGAGTCGAAATCGAATAGGCCGAATTCAAGTACAGCTAGTCGGTTTAAGAACAACTTCCAACCGACTAGTTTCTCAACTAGTCGGTCGGTCGATGTGCTTTGACCGACTAACTGTAAACAGTAAGATAGGCTGTACAGAGGCAATGATAACTAGTCGGTCTGAGAAGGATTCCTAACCGACTAGATCGTCATATAGTCGGTCAGTGAACCTTCTTTGACCGACTAATTGATCAACAAAGTCTAGTCAGAATTGAGCAAGGCATCTAGTCGGTTCAAGAGGAATTGCCGACCGACTAGATCGTCATCTAGTCGGTTGGTTCTTCTACTTGAACCAACTAACATGCACTAGAAGCCGAGGGAAGAAGCGATAGGCTTCGGGAAAGTTTCTAATGGCTTCTAAGATAATCCTAGCTCTAAGATATGAGCGAAATGAAGATTATAATGTTAGTCCTACTCAAGGCTTAACATTCTATTCTATGAAGCTAGAAGACATTAAATTAAACATGCCGAACCATCTTCAAAGCTTCAATCTTCACTCTTGACTTCAATAATACTCCTTGAGCTTCAACGAAGCTTCAGGCACACGATCACGCGTAATGAGAAGTCTTGAGACGTCGCTTTTGATGTACATAGTATTTTGGCGACGATCTCCATAACCGCGCTCACAAAGAGTTAGTACATGATATTTATGTTTGCTCATCATCCAAAACCAAATCCGGGGAATCAATACTCAACATTCTCCCCCTTTTTAGTGATGACAAACCAACATAAATAAAAATCAATAATAATGATTCAATTGAAATTTACTCACTCCCCCTGCATTGATGACACGTTAGTCTCGTATTAAATATTAATCATACACATGAAGCAGATGAGAAAGATATGAAATATGAACCAATTATTGACATATAGGATCTAAATCCATTTTTATATCTTCACTCCCCCTGAATCTAACATATCAAATTAGATTCATGGTAAATTGCTTTGAATTATTAATTAGCACATCGTCATTATTAATTCTCTCCCCCTTTGGCATTAGCAAAAAGAGCGGGAGGAGATCAACAACAAAACTAATGGCTAAAAAATAAAGCCTGGGAGTCGAAGAATACGACCATGGTCCAAATGACACCAAAGTAAAATACCAAAATGTAAAATACCGAAGAAAATCAAAGCGTGCCAACGTGGCCATAGTCGAAAATCGAAAAATGAAATCATCAAACCATAGGCAAAAATCGAAAACCGAAATCATCAAACCATAGGTGAAAATCGAAAAACGAAATCACCAAACCATAGGTGAAAATCGAAAAACAAAATCATCAAACCATAGGCGAAAATCGAAAAACGAAATCATCAAACCATAGGCGAAAATCGAAAAACGAAATCATCAAAACTCAAATCAATTTCACTTATTGAGTTATGGAACATACTCTCGAATATCAACATTCTAGAAGAAATTAGTGCATGGAAAACAATTCTATGTTTCCATAGAAATAATTTCTATTAAATCAAATTTGATCGTCGAGCGACGAAGTCAATATCAGAGACATAAATCCAATGTGAATACCAAAAGTAGCATGCAAAAAGTGTTATGCCCAAAAATAGATAGAACATCATAAAACATATGGCATACACATATCTAGCACACTAGGATACTAAATGAAACAACATGATACCATTTGTAATATAGTCTACCAATGGATGCATTCAACACACATGGATACCAAATGTATATCAAATATAAGAATATACTTACAACATTAAGCTCCCCCTACTTTGGTGCATCTCTTAAGCACCATCAACTCCATTTGAATGAAAATCCTTTGCAACTCAAAGAGTTGGTAGGGTTGGTATTCCATGATGGATTGAACCTAGAAAACATAATTCTTGGTATCCAAAAACCCTTTTTGGATCCTATGGGTTAGGCAACACTTTTAACAAACTAAATTCAAATTAACGTAACCCATAGCCCAACTAAATTCAAATTCAATATGAATTTAAGTTTCAAAGAAACATGCACATCCACGAAAAATATGCAAATAAAAAGAATAAACCAATTGATCAACAAAGTCTAGGTAGAATTGAGCAAGGCATCTAGTCGGTTCAAGAGAAATTGCCGACCGACTAGATCGTCATCTAGTCGGTTGGTTCTCCTACTTGAACCAACTAACATGCACTAGAAGCCGAGGGAAGAAGCGATAGGCTTCGGGAAAGTTTCTAATGGCTTCTAAGATAATCCTAGCTCAGATATGAGCGAAATGAAGATTATAATGTTAGTCCTACTCAAGGCTTAACATTCTATTCTATGAAGCTAGAAGACATTAAATTAAACATGACGAACCATCTTCAAAGCTTCAATCTTCACTCTTGACTTCAATAATACTCCTTGAGCTTCAACCAAGCTTCAGGCACATGATCACGCGTAATGAGAAGTCTTGAGACGTCGTTTTTTATGTACATAGTATTTTGACGACGATCTCCATAACTGTGCTCACAAAGAGTTAGTACACAATATTTATGTTTGCTCATCATCCAAAACCAAATCCGGGGAATCAATACTCAACATAGGGCACCTCCCCTGGTAGGCCGACCATACGATTGGCCGTGGGGCTGGAAAAAACTTCCCCGGTAGGCCGACCATCCGATTAACTGTAAGGCTGGGGAAACTCCGCTGGCAGGCCGACCATCCAATCGGCCGTAAGGATGGAGGCAATTATCTTGACAGGCCTACCACCTGATTGGTCGTAAGGCTGGGGGTAACTCCCCCGGCGGGCTGACCACCCGATCGGTCGTAAGGCTAGGAGCAACTCCCCCAGTAGGCCGACCACCCGATCGGTCGTAAGGCTGGGGGCAACTCCCCCGGTGGGCCGACCATCCAATCGGCCCTAAGGCTGGGGGCAACTCCCCCAGCAGGCCGGTCAATCTATCGATTTTAAGGCTAGGGGCAACTCGCCCAGCAGGCCGACCATCCGATCGGTCGTAAGGCTGGGGAAACTCCCCGAGAAGGCCGACCACCCAATTGTCCGTAAGGTTGGGCCAACCCCCTCAGTGGGCCGACCACCAAATCGGCTGCAACGCTGGGGCAACTCCTCCAGCAGGCCGGTCAATATATCGGCTGTAAGGCTGGGGACAACTCCCTCAGTGGGCTAACCATCCGATACGACGTAAGGCTGGGGCAACTCCCCAAGCAGGCCGTCCATCTGATCAACCGTAAGGCTAGGGAAACTCCTCCAGCAGGCCAAGGAAACTCCCCCAGCAGGCCGTCCATCTAATCAACTATAAGGCTAGGGAAACTCCTCCAGTAGGCCAAGGCAACTCCCCCAGCAGGCCGTCCATCTGATCAACTGTAAGGCTAGGAAAACTCCTCCAGCAGGCCAAGGCAACTCCCCCAGCAGGTCAATCATCCGGTTGATCACAAGGATGGGGGCAACTCTCTTAGCAGGCCGATCATCCGGTCAACCGCAAGGTTGGGGGTAACTCCCCCAGCAGGCCGACCGTACGATCGGTCGAGGGTGAACCCCCAAGCAGACCGACCACACTCTTGGTCCTGACCAGCTAATACCCTCTCAAAGAAATGCTTCCCTTAGCTCGAGCCACCGACCAACTTTGACTCGAGTCGCAGAAAGGGGGCAATCAAAGCGATATGCAACACGCGGAAAGAAAACAAAAACACAACTATTGCATAAAGAATAAATTCCATTCAGATCAAAGTTCATTAAATTCTTTAGCATTTTTACAAGAGGTAGGGGAAGCAAAAGACAATCTACGTTGCTTATAGGGCGGCAGCCTCGACAGAGGTCTCTCCAACCGATTAAGCTTCTCATATGTCCATGTCCCGACGGGTTGGTCGGGATTGGCCGAAGAACGAGGAAGCATCTGCCGGACCTGCTCCTTGTATGCCTGAAACCCCTCCAAAAGGAATCTGTGATCTGCAGACAAATCCTGCCGAAATGCTTCCAGGAAGGAGTCCGTGATCCGCGGGGCCATGATCTCCTCATAGCCCCTCACAACTTCGACAACTAGTCGCTCGGGGTCTACCAACCTCAGGGAAGCAATCTCAGACCAACGCTCTTATCTTTCCTTCCTATGCTCCTCCCGGATGAGGGACAACGCCTCCCTAGCCTCCTCTGCAAACCCTTCAGCCGTCGCCCGAGAGGCGTCGGTAATCGTCAATGCTTCCTTCAACCTCTGACCTCCGACGTCAGTGATGAGTATTTAATATATATATTTTTTCCTCCTTTTCATGCACATTTTCCATTACTTATTTCGCCCTTTTCTCCCGTCTCCCCCATTTTTGTTCCCTCATTCGATTTTATGGTCCCTTCTATGCTTTGTAGGAAATACTTGCTGATTAGGGACCATATGGCGTGAATGTAGTGCGAAAGGGTAAAAGAAGCAGAGCCGGGAGATCAAACTATGCAGAAGGGGGAGATTAGTGAAGAACTGTGACCTTAACGGCCGCGTCAATTCGACGCGGCCACGTGTGTCACAACACCCAAAGAAGCATAACACAACCCCACACGGACGCGTCAAGCTGCACCAAATGGCCGTGTCAACAAGCCCCAGAACCCAACTCTATGCAGCCGCATGAAAGATATCCAAATGGCCGCGTTGCTGATGAGTTGATTTGAATATATACAATCGATACAGCCCACATAACAACAGACGATACAGTCGCGTAATCCTAAAGGGCCAATGACCAAACGGCTGCTCCATGCAGCCGTTTTGAATCTAACACGGGCGTCGAAGCTGAATTCGATGCGGCCGCGTCCCTAGCGATGGGACCGCGTCACTGTAACCCTGCCACCCCCACCTTACACAAGCAAACAATGAAACCATGTCGTTTTTGACGCGGTCACGTCAATTAGGATTTTTGAAGCTCATGGGTGTCGATTGGGAGCAGTTGGGGGGCTTTTTTGGTCTTTTGAGCGAATGTATATAAGCTCTTCTTCCTCCTTGAGCGAACACATCTTCTTTTCTGCTGTTTTTCTGTGTTTTCCAAGGGTTTGTTAGGATTTTTATTGTTTTTATTTTCAGTTCTTTTTATTGTATTAGCTAGCTACTTTTGTAATAGTTTAAATTTGCTTAATAAAAGTTTTCTTTATTTCGCCCTTTGTGTTGTGTGTTATCTTTTGTGCCTATAACTCTGAATCCATGCCTTGCATTGCTTACCCAGTGCTAGAAATAATCTTTATTGCAATGGGTAGTGAGTAGTTTTCATCTAGGGCAATGGGTTGAACTCCATTGGATTAGGGCCATGGGTTGATCACTCCATATTTTATACCTTTTTCTGCATGTTTTCATGATGTTTTGATCGCCCATATTGTGTTTTTCATGATTATTCGACAATATTGCGATGTTTTTCACTATTTCTTATTTTTGTCGTATTTCAGGAAATATGGAGCGATTTGGAGCGAAAATGAGATCAATGAGTTTCCACAGACTTTGGAGTGTCGTCCACGGCTTATTTGAGGACTTATCGGCGATGGAGGATGAGCGGAAGAAGAAGGAATTTGATAGGAGCGACGAGGAAGCAAAACGGAGGAGAAATGAGCTCAGGAGCACATCACTCGGCCGAGCAAGACTGCTCCTTCGGCCGAGTGACGGATCAGACTCGCCCGAGTAGAACGGATAGGCAACGAAGATTTCAGACGTTCACTCGGTCGAGCAAGGATTTACGTTCGGCCGAGTAAGAAAGTTCACTCGCCCGAGTCAGTCAGGGAATTCAGACAGAAAAGAGCCGAAGCTACTGGAAAATCTAAGGAAGCTCACTCGGGCGAGTAAGATAGCGACTCGGCCGAATGAAGAAGACTACTTGGCCGAGCCACCCCGAGAGATGGACCCCTGAAAACCCCGAAATTACTGTTATTTTACAGGGTTTGTCACTCGGGCGAGTGACAAGGGTCACTCGGCCGAGTAACCCTCTTTGCCTACTGCTAGGAATGCGATTTCTGGGCTGCATAGGGGCAGTTTTGTCACGATTTTTTGGACGATTTTGGCGTGTATTTAAACCTAGTTTTTACCCTAGTTTTAAGAGAGACTTGAACTATTTTTTAGAGAGTTCTTTTAGGTTTTTGACAGCTATTCTTTGGAGAAATATCTGCTGGAAATCATTGGCTACTTCATTGGTTTGTTCTTTCTTATTAAAAACCCAATTTTTATGAATTATTTCTCTATTGCAATGAATTGTGCCATGATTATTATTTTTATTTCTGAGATTTGCATGATGATTAGTGAGTAGTTCCGTTGTTCTAAAGCCTAGGGATGAACCCTATGACCCGATCTTTTGAGTTGTGATGAATTTATGGATTTGTTGCTAGAATTGATAATGGTTAGGTTGTGATTGATATATTACGAGTAGCTAGGAATTCATATCGATTGGTATTTGCAAGAGATTAGATCCCTATCAAAGAGATTAGATCTCAATTGATAGGGAGGCATAGATATTCGATTTAGATTGATAATTGAATTTCTCTAGACTTGGTTTGCAAGAGATTGGACCAAAGCTAGGATTTTTAATTATGAGTCTATATTAATATTCATTTGCAAGAGATTGGACGAATACGAATTATCACAACCTAGATTGTAGCTCGAGTTTGCATAAGAGTGGGCTCGAGATGCGATTGAACAATGATGTCATTCTTCACGCTAGCAGTTTAGGTTAGGGTTTGCACGAGAGTGGGCCCAAACCTAGGTTTGCTATAGACCGGTAATAGCGTGAGAGCGTGAGCTTCGTTCTACATTAAGTTGCGACTAGTTCACCAATAACCAAGCTTAGCAACAATGAAATCTATGATTCACAAGGATGAGAGACAGTCCGTAATGTGGATTTCCTATCCCTAGACAATTTGTTATATTGATATTTCTCCGCTATTGAACGATTGTGATGATACACCAAATCTACTCTTATTCTCTTGATAGCTAGATAATTAAAGTGAGATATTGTCAATTTTCCTCCCTGTGTTCGATATCCGCTCGCCACTACACCGTGCGCTTGCGGTAAAACTACAAGTCGTTTTTCGGGTGTATATCCGGACGTGATCATGGGTTGGATGAAATTTTGATTAATTGCCGAGTTAATTGAGGAGTTAGGGTATATTGGGATGTCAATTATCGTCGTAAATTCAACCCCCTCCCTTTTGGGCGATCAGATTAGCCGTCGGTGAGAGTCAGGACCAATCCGGGGTTTCAATCCCTACAAGGATCCATACTATCCGTGTGACCGGTGAGAGTCGTGCACCGATTAGAGCCCTCCTAATATAGGTCCAATCCCCGAACAACATTGTGGTCGGGAGGAAGATTGAGGAAATTTGTCGAGCGTAATGTGCCTGACGTATATCGATGTATCTGTGAGAGTCGGCATCGGTATATGGTAGGATATACCTATCATTGCATTGCGAGAGCAGGGGTAGGAGTTAACATAAGGAAATACACTGTAATACACCATGAGAGTGGGGCTAGGTGAATGCTCTTAGGTTAGACGACCTCTCCTGAGTCCCAATGAACCCAACGATCGATCATCTATTAATCCAATCCTAACTCAGTTGAATGGTGGGGATACTCTAAGCCATATAGCTTTTATCCCTTGATTTAGCCCTTCTATTTCACCCTTCGATCACCAATCTGATTGCGTAGCTTTCGAACAAGGACCTAAAAATCGGTACTCAACAAACGTCTTCATGTGTTCGACCCGTAGCGCTACACATGACACCATGTGTTGCTGTATAAATTTTATCAGCATTAGCATCAACGGACAGTCAGCTCGACAACCTTGAGGAGCACAGACCGCAACTCCTCACAGTCCCCCTCATCCGCTCTCGCAGCTGCATCTACCCTCAGCCATTCTCGTTCAATGGCCGCCTCGCCCTCGGTCATCTGCGCTGAGTGCCACTGCATCGCTATAGACATTGAAAACATCTGCAAGACAAAGGAATCAAGAACGTTCGAAACTACTGGGAGACGAAAAATGAGAGAGGAGAACAACCTGCTGGCTCTGCCCTACCATGTAGTATGCCAGGTTCTCGAGACCGACTTTTTCTAAGAGTGAGCAATGTTCTGTGCCAAATGAATGGCTATGCTATAGTCCGTAAAGACTGATTTTCCAGACGGTGTCTTGGGAACAGGCTCGAGCATCAACAATATCCGAGCTGAATTGACGAAAGTCCGTTCATCTCGACTGAGCTGTGAAACCTCCTCAGGAACCCGATGACTCCCCCAAGGATAGATGACGGCTCCTGAGCCGCCATGTCCATGCCACCTCTTTTCATCCTCTTCTCGGGCACTTCAAAACCCGAGGGAGAGTGCTCTCTCTTCTTTCGGTGGCCCTCGACCGGCTCAGGCTCAGAGGAACCCCCCCTCAGAACTGGCCGACCCCCCTGCTATGAGGACCGGGTCATCAGTCGATCAGACCTCCCACAACCAAGGAAGGGCTCACGACAGCCAAAGCCAGACTTGGACGAGCATCCGCTGACCTCAATGTCTTGATCGGCGGCTCGGTCGCCCATTGCATCTCTTCCTCCAAGCGACGCGGCGCATGGCCGAAGAAATCTCCCCGAGAGCTTTGGAAGCCCTGACGAATGAGGTGATACACATCGAAGGGGTGCTTGAACTCTTGACCGGTTATTCCTGCAGAAAAGAGGAGAATCAAAGTTAGTTAAGGAGAAGAACAAAATCTCACAATTGCCTTAACCAGGGGACCACAAGACGCTCTAAAGAAAGAGATCGTCCAACATGGCCCAGACCGATCTCTCCTCCTTAGGCAAGGCCATCAGAAAGGTGACCGTAGCCCGATCGACCTCAGAAAGAGTCAACACCAACTCGTAGGTGCCCAGGCTTCCTCAGCAAGTGAGGATTTTAGCATTCCCAGGAAAAATGATGAAAATAAAGTCATTTTTCCCATCACCGACCCAGCGGGAAAAACCCTACCCGATTTTCCTCTCCCTCCTAGCAACGATGTGAAGCAATGTCCCCGAGGAAACGAGCCGAACCCAGTGGAAATAGAAGAAGAGAGGTAAGGTCGGTGCTAGCCCATGTAATTGGCAGATCATGACAAATCCAACTAAAGAAGGGATCGATTACGGGGTCAGTGGCACATGGATGCCTGTAAGAAGGTCAAGACCTGGATAATAAAGGGGTGAAGAGGAAAACGGAGCCCCAACCAAAACATATCAGTATACACCCCAACCTCGCGGGCCCCAGGAAAGCAGATCCCTTCGTTGAGAAACGGGATCCGAACCCTATACGGATAAGAGAGGCATTCTGTCCTGATCTTCTCAATCGCAGAATGGGAGACGAAAGAGACAACGTCGAGAATAGCGATAGCCCGCTGCCCCGGACGGACCCCTCCACCGGATCAAATCATCAAAGAGTAAACCTTTTCCTTTCGTGGCGGGCACAGGCGCATCCTCGGACTCAGGAATCGGGGGAGCTTCAACTGTTGCAACGGGATCGTCGGCTCCAAATGTGTCCCCTATTCTCAACACCCTCTCCATCAATATAAACAGAAACGAAGATAAGAGAAGGAGTTAACTAGCGAGAACTAAGGAGAGGACGCCGAAGGCAAGACAAGTAAGGGAATGGTGGGGAAGAACAAGAGCAAGACCAAGAAGCGCAAAGGAGACGCCCCACTAAACCCTGCCATTTCCATACTGGTGGCGACTTCAAATTCAGATCGCCCAAGAGGGGGCATGTGTCAACAACCTGAGGAGGCGACTCTCTGAATCCTGCACCCAAGGGGCAGGAGAATTCTCAGCGTCTGATCGCCATGATGATTTTCATTTAATGCGTCGCCTCGATTGATGCGCATGTCAAATCCACACGTATCACATCCCTAGGAACCGAACCACTACAATCAAACGGCCGAACGATGGGGCCAATTGATACAACCCTCCGAATGGGCCAAAGAGAAGCAGGTAGACCGCTCGACCCAGAACCACCCTAGGCTCAAGCCCAATGGCCACATGATCGGATCAGGACGTCACTGCCTAAGACCACAGCCCAAAGGGCTTTTGACTTCCTGCGAGTGAGGAAACCCCTCCTCGGATCATGCCTGCCTTGATCGCCATTCAAGCCATCATCAAGACTGCCTTGATCACCATTGAAAGGTCCATCAATGCAGACGGGCGTGAAGGGAGGAACGGTAAAACACCATGAAGGTGTTGACACACGGGACTCATTTAAGAAGCCCGAAAGATGGAAGACGAAGGGGCCAAATCCTGGATATCTGACACTCAAGTATTCCATCTCCTTAAACCCTTTCCATCTTACATTTCTCCTTCATAGCTCGGCTCGAGAACTCGTGCTTGGTCTCTCTGCGAACCAAGCCCGATTCCACCGAGCACTTATCAAGAGATTTGACTTAGGCATCGGAAGGGACTTGGTCAGAATCAAGGTCCGACCGTCCTGATGAGTCTCTCGTTTTGTAGGCAAAAGGAGACGACATCCCGCCGAAGCTTCCCTTCAGCGTCCCATCGGTCATTTTTAAGCATACCATGCATCAAGGGTCTGCTCGGTCGTTCAATTCCGAAGGTCGCCTTCACCTTGCTAAAGCTACCCTTTGGCACATCGTCGCTCGGTTCCGAGTATTCCTACACAAGAGAATGCTCGGCCGATCGACCCCGAAGGCCATCCCTGTCTCTCGCGACAACGACGACCCTCGGACCTCCGTACTACTATCCAGTGATAAGAAAACACCCCGAAACATTGCTCAATCAAACTGATACAATCCTACCCTACTCAGATTAGAACATTGTGTTATAGATATTTTGAGCTGGGGCCTGCTAGAACCGGAGCCCATTCAGACCTGACGGCAGGACCCACTGTGCCTAAATGCGAAGGCTACTCGTGTCCTCAGGACCGCCTAGGAGCAGCCTGTGAGGTCAGCCCGACCACGGTACCATCATGACTTTTCTAGGCAGATATACTTTCCTCGACCCAGGTCGACAAGCATCCTACTGGGACGACCTCCACGAGGTTTGCTCCTTCAGACAATGACAATTCTACAAGGACGACCTCCACGAGGTCAGTTCCTGAGCACCAGGGCTCCTACATGGGTGATCACTGTGAGGTTGGCTCCTTTAGTAGCTACGGTCCACATAGATGGCCTCCACGAGGTCGGCTCTTTCAGCGGCTACACTCCACAGAGACGCCCTCCACGAGGTCTGCTCCTTTAGCAGCATGTCTCCTCAGGATGACCTCAGTAGCACACATCCGAGGATAGCTTCTTCAGCTACATCATCTAAGGGTTTGTCCACCTGGCAGCTCATCTTCCTTAAACGTCTTGTGCCCAAGATATGTCATTACTATGGGAGCATGAACTATTACGGGGGGATGTTCAGTATTGATTCTTATAGTACTATTCGAGGAGTTGATAAGCTAATATTGTAGATGTCTATTTGTCAG
>JAULAV010004078.1:0-24992 GCA_030789695.1 Scilla litardierei | reverse complement strand
AATAGTGAAATTAAGTCTGTTTTATAACCATTTGAGATACTTGATCTTCATTTTTAAACCCACAAGTACCATTATTTTATGAGCATGAAATTTTGATAGTAGTGAGTGGTCATCTCTTTTGTCGTTGTAGTATTGTGGTGAGTGATTTGAGATCTGATAAGGTGATCTAGGTGTATATTTGATATTATTTTTCGCTCACTTTGCTAGAGACTAACAAAACGCTAGTTGGGGGTGTGATTCGGGTTGAATATCGCATATTTAACCCCCTATTTAACCCAATATTGTGCTCATATGATGCTTGATTGGTCTCTAATACGTTCGTATTTCGTATATCATTAGTTATTAGAGCAACCCATTGATTTGTGGACAAAGTATGAATTTTATTAAGTATTTCTGCATTTTTATATTTTTCATGACTTGGTCTCGATCTCACGATTCCAACGACTATTTATTTGTATTTTTCTGAGATCTGTGCTAATTACTGTGTATTTTTGAATGTAGAATACGAATAAATTGGGGAAATACGCGAGAAATAAGCAAGGAAATACGGAAATACGCGCACGTACATGTATCGCTCCGAGTTGGCGACGTGGCGTTCATCCGCGATCGCTGATAACGATCCGACGGCTGTGCTTCAGCCCGCATCGAACGAAAGCAACGGTCGAGAGTTAACGAAGCAACGAGCTGGCGGAAGCTGATGTTGGACACGTGGCTTCCATCCGTCGACTCTGCCCCGATCGAACGGCAAAGCGCAGCGCTGCATGAAGCAAGCGGCAACATCGGTAAGGGCCACGCAGCGATGATCTGGCGCTTCCCCGCTTCATCCGACGTATGAGCGAGAGCATCGATGCGGCGGTGTCTATACCATAGGATCTGCATCTAACGGCGTGCACGCGAGGAAATCGAGCGAAGCGGTGCAATTCTAAGGGACACGCGTCAGCTCCTCGACAGATCCCGCCTTTTGAATGGATGGCGTGGATTTGAGCTGCTGAGCGAGCGGAGAGCACAAACATAGGTCGATGTGGCGCAAGCGGGGCCACACGATTCTGATCCAACGGTGAATAATATATCCGAGATCGAACGAAGCGGCGCACGACTTTCAAATGACACGTGGCGCCTCCAAGTTTGATCCCGCTCAGATGAGCAGCTAGCATTTACCCCGACTTTGGAGCGGGTTTGGGTGCATAGAATGAAGCGAATTTGAACCCGTTAAGCCCTTAGACCCGCAATGTGTGTATTTAAGTATTCCTAGGGTTTTTGCTCCGTATTATTGGCGTATTTGGGCGATTTTGGAGCCGATTTTTAGCCCGAGCACAAGGCGTGCTCGAGCGGGCTGTTTGGGCGAGTTGCTTGGAGCAATGGGGGCAGGGGGATGTGGGGTGGTAGATAGGGATGCACCATCAATGTTGGGTGGCACCGACGGTGCTACTCCAGCTAATTGCCGAAGCTAGGGCAGCGGGGGGTGTTTGGGGGGAGGGATGGAAGGGGGGAGAGAGAGAGAGAGAGAGAGAGAGAGAGAGAGAGGATGGGGGAGAGAAGGAAGGGGGAGGTGGGGGGGTCGTCTGAAGTGTCACCGGTGGTGCTGCTCCGATAGATTACCGAAGCAATGGGAGCAGAAGCGAGGTAGAGAGATAGAGAGAGGGATGGAGAGAAATGGGGAGAGAGAGAGAGATGGAGAGAGGGTGAAAGGGGGCTGACCGGCATCGGAGGTGGTGGCGCTTGAGCAAAGCGGGGTGTTAACGGCGGCGGTGAGGAGGTCGAGTAGGGTTAGGGCAGGGTTTAGGGGGGAGAGCTTGGGGAGTTTTGGGGGGTACTTTCGATTAGGGAAAGGTTTTGGCCCGAGTTGATTCGAATAAGTGTAAGCCGAGTTGAGCTCGGTTTGAATGTGGGCCCAGCTGAGTAAGTCGCTGCTCGGTCGAGCAGAAAAGAAGCTGCTCGGTCGAGCAGAAAAGAATATAAAATATAAGAATATAAGTTCAGAAGTTTTGCCCTAGTGCTCGACCGAGCTTCTTACTCAGCTCGGTCGAGCTGAATTAAAATAGAGTAATATTTTCAGCTCTCTTTTGCCCTCCTAGCAGCTCAGCTGAGTAGGGTAGCTACTCGATCGAGCCCATTAAGCTTTCCAGGGCGACCTTTTAGCAATTTTGGGACTCTCCCTGCAGCTCGACCGAGTAGGGTAGCTACTCAGTCGAGTCGAATTAGAAACAGAGTGCTCTTTTCTACCTTTTTGGGCTCTGCCTATATAACTCGACAGAGTAGGGGAATACGCGTTCGAGTCGCAATTAATTTCCAGATCCACATCTTACCTTCTTCTCCAGCTTTTTGCAGCTCTTACCGTAGCTCGACCGAGTAAGAGACTACTCGGTCGAGTCGCAATTAACTTCCAGAGCACGTTTTTGCATGTTTTCTCCAATTCCCTGTAGCTCAGTCAAGGAGGGTAGCTACTCGGCCGAGTTGCCTATAACTTTTCTCCCAAGCTTGTATTTCTCTAAGGTGCTCTTTCCTTGGTTCCTTCTCCTTCTTTTCATCGTTTGTCGCGCTCTCCTCATTTTTCAACCTGTAGAAGGGGAAACTCATCAATTTTTTTATGTTTTTGTATTTTCTTGGAATTAAAAACGTATTTATTTTGTTTTTGAATAAGAAAAGTAAAACAAAAAGAAAGCAAAAACTAAGGAAAAGAAAGTCAGGTTGCCTCCCGATAAGTGCTTGTTTTAAGTCGTAAGCTCGACTCCCTCAAGATTTTCAACGAATGATGTTGGGCGCGTGTGAAATATGCACGTCATGCTTTCCAATAATCCCGTGAGGTGCTATTTAACGTGCCTCTTCATGTCGGCCCTCAGCAGCCAAGGATATAGTAGCCTCCGGTTCTTGATGGCGCAAGTGTATGTCCGGGGGCTCCTCATCAAGGACTCGTAGATAGGAGGCCACCGCTTTGTTGTATACGACGTCTCCGTCGTCATCCAAGCTCATCTTTATCGGATCTTTGGTAATCTCCTCCAAGGTATGCTCATGTGTAGTCTCGTCCTCCAAGAGATCAAGGTAATTAGCGTCTTCCGGCGGTGGGCGTTCTCTCATAGGCTTTAGCAATCAGAATTGGACATCAATATTTCCCATGTTCAGAGATAGCGTCCCCTCGCGGACGTCAATCAAGACGCTGGATGTCGCCATGAATGGACGACCCAAAATGATTTGCGAACTACCTTTCTCCGGCATGTCCATAATAACAAAATCTACCGACACGTATAGCCCGGGCAGAATTTGAAGGATGATATCGCGTGCGATGCCTACCGGATATGTAATAGAGTGGTCCGCCAATTGAATGCTCATATTGGTAGGCTCAAGCTTCGTCCCAGTATTTAGACTCTGAAAGATGGGGAGCATCATTAGAATAACGCTCGCTCTTAAGTGGATCAACGCTCTGCTAATAGGGGTGCCACCAACGGAGCACGGCACCGTGAAACTCACGGGATCTGGCAATTTCTTCGGTACAAGGTCCTTAATAACCGAGGTGCAATTGTCTAAGAGCTTCACCTCCTCTTGCTTACGCTTTCCCGTAATGAGATCCTTTAAGAATTTGGCGTACGTGGGGATTTCAGTGATAGCGTCCATGAAGGGGATGTTCAGTTGTATACCTTTTAGGAGCTCGGAAAACTTTGCGTATTTCTTCTTCATCTTCAATAGAGCCAACCTTTGGGGATATGGAGGTGGAGGTCGGCTCACTTTGTCTTTGGCGGCATCCTTTGAAATAGGATTGTTGTAAGTAGTAGTAACGTCCGCCGGTGTCGTAGCGTTAATAGGTGAAGTAGATGGCAAAGTCTCCTTTTCTCCAATAGCATGAGGCTCCTCTGTAGCATTTTCCTTGTCATTTTCAGCGGTAATGTCTTCTCCATCTTGAGCATGGGTACACTGCTTTCGGTCAAACTGCTAGAAACCAGCACCATGACGGTGTCGGTAGTCTTTCCTCCTCTCGTGGTAACTGCGACCAATGCATTTGCTTGGGCCCTAGGATTGGGCTCCGGCTAAGAGGACAATCTCACTTGCATCTTCATGAATTGTGACATTTGGCCCTTAGGCTCATCGATGGAATCATTGATAGAATTGAAACGAGCAGAATTCTCTGCATTTATCTTGGATTTCCTACTCATGAAGGTGTCCAATGTCGCCTTGAGATTAGGTTTTAGATCCGTCGGTGTATATTGTTGTTGCTAACGATAATTGTATCTCGATGGTCTGTAAGGCCCAGATGGCTTAAACCCATATTGTTGCGGAGGCTGTCCTTGTTGCTGAGGAGGCATTGGAGGTCTATGCTTCTGAGGAGGTTGCAATCCCCCATTGGGGTTGCCATAAGAAAATCCGGGATGATTTTTCTCCGCCAGATGTTACTATTGATTCCTTCCCTCTCCAGCTACAAAGTGTACCTGCTCAGCTTGCATATCTGCTACATCATAAAAGTCCTTCATTTGGAGCATAACCTTGCTCTACATAGCTTTCATGCATGGGATAACATGGAGCTCTAGAGGTGGTTGGAATGGCATCCAACCTCTATTCAATCCTCGCTACCTCTTTACAAAGAGTTTCAATAGATCTATCAAGATGGGTAGCGATTTTTACCTCGGGGGCTTTGGTAGATGAGCATTCATCGTCCCACTGCTGAGTATTCGTGACCATTTGTTCCAGTAGAGATAAAGATTCATCTGATGGCTTATACAAGAGAGCTCCTTGAGTGGAGGCGTCAATAATCATTTTCGTGCTTGGCTGAAGCCCATTGTAAAAGCTCTAAACAAGATCACACTCTACGACTCCATGGTGCAGACATTGATGCTGTAAGCCTTTAAATCTCTCCCAAGCCTCGTACAATGACTCCTGAGGAAGCTGTTTAAAGTTTGAGATCGCTCCTTGAATCCTCACCGTTTTAGATGGTGGATAGAACTTGTTCACAAAACTAACACCTAGAACTCACCTAGCAATGGCACGAATGCCAAGTGTTAAATGTATCCCAAATACAAATCCACGACACTTTACGCAAGCGTACGGTGTCAAGTAATAGTATAAAAGATATCGATCCCACAGGGAAGGTATGAATGTTATTGTCTTGGGTATTTTTAATTATCAGAATATAGGTAGCAGTCAGTTTCGAAAGATTGGTTGTTTAGGATTGTGACCAACTAATAAAGACTAGGGGTTGAGTACTCACCACTAGGATCGTCGGACGTCGATGCTTGGTTAAGACTCTTACGTTGCATTGATTTTGTAGGGATTGTCGCATCCAAGATGTAGAATTCATGGTTCTAAGCACCATGAATCTAACGTATCACAGTAACTCGTAGGCGCACACAACACGTGCATTAAGAATCGACAATATTCATGCCACTCTCGTGGACGGAATGATCTCAGCTCAGGCCACTTTCGTGGGTTAGAGCTTCAATATATTTTGGTGGCTCTTATTGACGTAATGACGGTAGCCGTCAATTAGTAATATAGTTCGTCAGTGGATCCCATCAAGACACGAGTCGGGCATGGTCACGAGTCCCAATTGAATCCATTATCTCCCTAATTAAGCCTATAGCATACTCCTTAAGCCAATCAATTCCATCGACCGTGGGCACGATTTCAGTACGAGTTCTCCTACAAATTTGCAAGATCAACCAAAATACTTCCCTTTTATTCCAACGCAACCTAAAAATCCTAACTTTTCATCTCAATCCTAAAATCCATGTGTTGATCCATTAGCCCTAGATAGAACTACTCACACATCATAGGAATAACAACAAGAGATTCAATAGATGTAATAGAATTCATCATGGCAATGGAAAACATCAAAAAGCAATAGAAAGTGTAGAGAATTGTTACCAACGCATCGAGAAGCAATAGCAATCCAAAGAGAATTAAGAAGCCAAGATTCCTTGCGCGAAACAATAGTAAAAATTCAAGCTTTGCTTCATACAAAATAACGACGGCACAAGTTCTCAAAAACCTAATTAAAACTAAACCAAGATTTTCTCTAAAGTTCCTCCGTAAAAATAAAGCTAAAACGACCTTAAATACATAGGGAGAAGATCCCAAAAAATCTCAGAAAATCTGAGCACTTAGGTCCGCAAACTAGGCCGGTCACATCGGCTACTCGACCGAGTATAGGAGCCTGCTCGGTCGAGTCAGCTACAGGCTCCCCTTGCTGCTGCCTCTATGTCTGGTAGACACGGGCTACTCAGTCGAGTAGCCCCCTACTCGTTTGAGCTACAGTAGATCCAAAATTCCTCCAAAACATCGCTTTATTTCTTTTCGACTCGGGTCGAGCAGGTGAGCTGCTCGGTCGAGTTGCTTTGCTACTCTGTCGAGCTAGGATGACTAAGAGAGAAGCTCAGAATCTTCATCTGTTTGGTGCGACTCGAGTTGAGTTGGATGTCTGCTCGGTCGAGTAGGTTAGATTCGTTTCCTGTGCGATTTCAGCGTGTCAGCTCGGCCGAGTAGCTGATGCTACTCGGTCGAGTCACTTGGGAAACTGAACTCACATTGCCATTTTCTCATTCTCTTCTCCTCCTCTCCTCCATTCTTCTTACATTCCTCGGCGAACTCTCATGGATCCTTGCCAATAACGTCTCGAACGTGTCGGATGTGTCCACGTTCTAAAATAGCTCCAATTCGCTCTAAACTCCTGAAAATCCAAAAAGCTATACAAAACTCGAATATGGCGTTAGAAGCACGATAATATATGAAAATATGGATTTTGGAGGCGAATATGATATGAAATGATGTGGTAAAAACATGTAAAATATGGACACATCAACTACATTATTATTAACTTAGGTAAATTCTTACCAAATAGCTTACTGTTATTTTGAACAAGATGTTTGTACATGTACACAGAGATAAATTGCCTCGAGGGCATACCCATCTCCCAACACTTATTCCCAAGAAACCCAAGCCCGGGCTAGCCCCCCAATGATGCTACCTCCTGTAGGGCCACTAGCTCTGTTTAGGGCCCTCGCTGGACTCACCTTAGTGGTCTAGCATGGTGAGCGCTCCAACAACGTTCACTTATCACTCATCTAAAGGATACTGTCCTTAGGCCCTTTGCTCAGACATGGGCCCACATCGATGCGGCTTCAAATTCCTAATCCGAGCCAGGCGAGACTAACATTGGGGATCTCAGCAGAAGCCTAAGGATGCACTTGCAGGTACACTAGACTCCTCCTTCCTCGAGAGACTAAGTTGCTAGCGTATACTGAACAGCTTATGCTTTGCAAGTGGTGTTCTATGGTATGCTGTGATTTTAATAGTTAGTTTATTTAGCAAGGACTCGAAGCTCCTGCATCGGAGAAGTAGAATAAGAAAGATGAAGGATAAAAAGGAAAGATTTGAAGAAGAAAGGTGTTTGATTTAAATTTTTTCCGAATCACCTTTTCGATTCATGAAAGCTGATTGCCCTAAAAGGCAAAGGAAAAGAAAAACTTGTTGATGGAGGAAAGAGGATGCCCAAGCGAGGAATGATGACTACATATGGTGATAGTGATGCAGAGGAACTATTTGATGATGATGCTACAGAGGACAACAGAACTTGCTTCATGGCGGGAGGTAGAAAGGTAAACTATAAACCAAGCAAGTATAATTTTGAAGAGAGTATGTATAAAAGTAAAGACATGTTTTCTGATATGGAGGATGCTTATGAATATCAAGTTGAACTCTTTAAGGACATGGATCCTAAATTTGTTAAATTAAAAAAATTACGTGATTCCTTACAAGATCAAATAGCCAGTATGAGACATGAGAGAGATGAACTATTCATCAAATGAAAAGTGCTAAAAGAGATAATCGATAAACTAGACGAAATCCAATTAGAGACCAAGATCGTATAATTAGAAGATGCTAATAGAAAATTGGCTAGGTTAGAGCTTTGATCACTCTAATATAGGGAAAGACCTAAAATCAAAAATTAGCACTTTAATTCTAAAGATTTTGAAATTAAATTTTTTTAATCAAAAGGTCTCTAGTTATGAAGAAAAGTTAGAAGAACTTGAGAAAGAAAAATGTAATTTAATTAAAGGAAAAAACATTGCTTATGAATTGGTGATAAGTGAAAAAGATAAAAAGTATGAAGCTAGGATTAATGAACAGAAAGTGAAAATCTAAATCTTAGCAACATAATAAAAAATTTACTAGTAGACAAAGAAGTTTCATCGAAATGTTAAATGTGGTTAAAAATCAATCTAGCAAATATGGTTTAGGATTTCAAAAGAAACAATAAAAAATCTAAGCTTCAATTTCCTTTAGACTCTAAACACTTTCCTACTTTCTCCATAAATTATATAACTTAATCAACTTATTAAATTCAAGCAATTTAGAATGCTAACAAATTACACTCGATCATTCATAATTCAAGCATGTGGATTATTCATTAATATGAAACATCGTCATCAAAACCATTTTTAATGTTTCTAGGATGTCTAACTTTGTTCATATCAAATATTCATCAATCTGAATGATATCAATAATGGACATACATGCACATACAATAGTTGAAATAGCTTATAGTGACTTGAAATGGTAAGCACTGTGTAGAGGCTAGATCCAATGTTTAAGCATGTGTATGTGCATGAATAAGTGTGCTAATGCTCAATTAGGGATATAATCTCCAACTCCCTTCGAATAAAAAAATTGGTTTTGATCTAAGGGTTTGGTGAAAATATCCGCTAATTGTTTCTCGGTATCAACATAGTCTAAAGAGATATCTTTCTTATCAACATGATCCCTAAGAAAGTGATGACGAATATCGATATGTTTATTCCTAGAGTGTAGAACAGGATTTTTAGAGACTTATAGCACTCTTATTATCACATCAAATGGTTGTTGGTTAGAAGTAAGACAGTAATCTCTGAGGGCTTCTCTCATCCATATAATTTGAGCACAACACCCCGCCGAAACATAGTCGGTTTCGATTGTACTCAATGATATAGAGTTTTGCTTCTTGGAGAACCAAGAAACTGAGACATACCAAGTAGTTGGAAAGTGTCAGTAGTACTCTTACGATCGTTCCTACTTCCTGCAAAGTCTTCATCACAATACCCAATACGATCAAATGATGTGCAACAAGGATACCATAAACCAACATCCAAAGTTTCCCTAACATACCGAGTAATTCGTTTTACTAAAGAAAGATGGGACTCTTTAGGATAAGATTGAAACCTAGCACATAAGCATACACTAAACATTATATTGGGCCTACTAGATGTCAAATATAATAAGATACATGCATTCGTCCACTTTCTTTCATTTTTCATCTTTGTCCACTTTTGTCATTATCGCCATTGGGGTAGAGCATTCTTTTGCATTTTCGAGTCCAAACTTCTTCACCAACTCTCTTACATACTTCTATTGATTTATAAATATATTGTCCTCACATTGTTTGATTTGCAATCCAAACATGAATGTGAGTTCTCCCATCAAGCACATCTTAAATTCCCTAGACATACACTTAGTAAATCCATCACAAAGCAAATTGTTAATAGCACCAAAACCAATATCAGTAACATAAATTTGCACTATAAGTATAACTTTATTTTGATATTTAACAAATAAATTTTTATCTACCTTTCCTATGGAAAAATTATTTTCAAGTAAAAAATTGATATTTCGCTCATACCAAGCTCTAGGAGCTTGTTTGAGCCCATATAAAGCTCGTTTAAGCTTGAAAACATAATCTAGGTGGATGGAGTCTTCAAACACATGAGGTTGTTTGACATATACTTTCTCAGATAAAATATCATTTAATAAAGCTCTCTTGACGTCTATTTGGTAAACTTTGAATTTTATGAAACTAGCATATGCTAAAAGCATCCGAATTGCTTCCAATCTCGCGACTGGAGCACAAGTTTCATCAAAATCAATCTATTCCTCTTGGTTGTATCCTTGGGCAACTATTCTAGCTTTATTTCTAATCACATTGCCCATATCGTCAAGTAATAATTTGGTCGTTAGGATGATCCTTTGCAAATCTCCAATCCTTTGGAAGTCCATGTGATGATGTAGCTTCCCCTGCCTCCCTTGGTGCACTATCATTGATGTCCCTTGTTCATTGGAATTGCTTGTGTTTATCTCCAATCCTTCTAATTCACCTATAATGTCGGAAGATTCTGCAGCACTAGAAAATAAGTTAATAGCATTTTTCTCATCAAATTGCACATGCACAGTTTCTCGGATAGTAAGGGTTCCTTTTTTAAATACTCTATAATATTTGCAACAAAAATACAAATGGCTATAAAGTGATAAGTTATCGCCGGATTTAGCATCAAATTTATCCAAGTTATCGCCTACTTTCAATATATAGCACTTGCATCCAAATGGCTTTAAAGTGATAAGTTAGGAGTTAACTCTCTATAAAGCTCATAAGGTATTTTCTTTGGGTCTAATTGACACACGATATAACATATAGCAATAAGTGTGTATGGCTTCGACCCAAAATATAATGGTAATTTATAGGCATGAATCATGGTCCTAGCCATTTCTTACTAGGTACGGTTTTTTCACTCTACCACACCATTTTGTTAGGGTGTTCTTAGAGCAGAAAGTTATGAGAATATCCTTTTAAAGAGCAAAAATAATCAAAGCTGGAGTTCACAAATTCTCCACCATGATCACTTATAACTTTGATGATGAAAAAGCCTTTTTCATTTTCAACCATGTTACAAAACATTTTAAAAATATCAAAAGTTTTATGTTTGTGTTAAGAAATTGACCTAAGTAAATCGTGAAAAATCATCAACAATGACGAAGCTGCATACCATCTAAATTAGCAACATTTGTGGGTACAAATAAATCCAATTATATTAGTTGCAATGGCTTAGTAGTAGTAACAACGTTTTAAGGGTTGAAACTACTCCTATGTTACTTGCTGATGTCCCCCGCTTTTGCGCGTGTTTTTGAATGTGTGGCAATGATATGATTGGGGGCGTGAGGTTTAAATATTTGTAACCGCAAGTGCACGGTGTTGTAGTGTGGCTTGGGGGTCGAACTCAGGGAGGCGTGGATGTGCTTGTGTCAAAGAGCATCAAATTCACCCCATGGGTGAGCTAGCTCAAATCGAATGATGGATTGTCACGGTAAATGGAATGCAGGGTATAGACAATATAAAGGAAAACCCCGGGACTTTGGTTTCCACCCTATCATGTGATTCTTGCCGATACGGCCTACGGGTAGGATAACGATCGAAATTAGGGTCTAATGGTGAGACGTTGCCTCTGAAAGTGGTACCAGCATCCCATGGGCCCGATATTCCGGTCGGTGCCCAGGATGATACGTCGGACTTCCCGGGTTCGGTCATGGACACTCTCGTGTCCATTAACACTGACCGACTCCGGGAGCACTAAGCTCGCAACGATAACTCTCAACGTCTCATCCTGCCGCTCCCGCGCGCTAGGATTCGACGTCTACGCTAAGGGCGTGAGCTATGGCTAGGGAGTCAACCGCCAAGTTTATTCCCCCTTGGCCCAACGGTCAAAGGCGGTCTTTTTCCCGCCGATGACAATAAAACACCTCGCGTAACCGTTAGATTCCTAATCCCTATCGATTTCCTAGTCCTATGGATGCATCGGGAAGAACCCACGAAGGGGTTTCCACCAAAATCCCAGATTTGGAAACTACTCACACATATTTAGTAAAAAGCGATCTAAATAGAAATCGACCAAAAAATTATAATCAGGCGATTGGAAAGCAGTAAGAGCAATGCTAATAACACTATATTAAAGTTTGACAAAGATTGAAAAACTTACAAATATCTGAAAAATTAAAAGAAAGAGAGAAAAACAGTAAAAATTAACAACTCCCGTTTCTGGAAAACCTAGGGGTCATATATAAAGAAAACGATATCACCCGATCGGGTGAAAAGTCACCCGATCGGGTGACCTGCTTCGTTTCTTCGGCAGCACAGAATAGGATTCCACCCGGTCACCACGGCACGGTCGGTTGAGGTTGCAGCTGATCGGTTGGATCTTCGTGCCGTCGGGTGAACCGGTCGGTTGATCTCTCCGTGTCGTGGCTTCGGAGAATCGGCTACAGGTGAACCGATTGGGTGAAGGTCACCCGATCGGTTGGCATTCAGCATCGGATTTCCAGGTAGTTGGGGCGTTTGAACCGGTCACTGAACCAACCGGGTGACTTCTTGGCCGCTCCCACTTGTGTCCAGGTGGTGCACGCGTGCATCACCCGATTGGTTGGAAATGACCAACCGGTCGGGTGAGGGGCTGAAAGATGCGATCTTCGTCATTTGACCCCCTAGATCACGCGTGACTCCTCCCGTTGCTCCGGGGACTCATGATATCGTCGTTTTATGTCCCCTATGCCAGAAAACTCCTGCAAAATACGAAAAACACGGAAAAGTGAAAGAAAACAAGAAAACACGAGAAAACGAATATAAGACGGCGGTAAAATACGGAAAAACACGGAAGAAAACATGCGCAAATATATGAAATATAAACGCATGTCAAAATCCCCCAAGCTGAACTCTTCCTCGTCCTCGAGGAAGACGAGTGAGAGTAGGAGCTCGGAGGGAGAAAATAAAGAGAAAGAGAGAAAAAAGAAAACTCAATATCCTAGATCGCCCGTCAGGGCCAACAAAATCAAAAACGACACGCCAAGCAAACAAACGCCAAATCACATCACTAAACCAATGAATGCGAGTCCAAACAAGTGCCGTAGGCCCACGCGGTGAAGCGCGAGTGAGTGTGGTCGTGTGCTAGCAGACGGTGTCACTATCTACGATGTGCGATAAAGCTCGATATACACAAATCCAGGAAATGACCCAAATATCGATTCAAATTGAATAAAGCGGTGAATATAAGTAGTTCAAGCATGCATGAGAATAGAGAGAGAATCGAAACATATCGTGCGTCAGGGACTCCACAACTAGGGTTAAGAAAATCACCACACTATAGCCTAGATAATAGCTAAAAATTTCCTAAGCCAAGTGTTTTCGAAAACGATGGAGGTTGAGAAGATGTGGAGTAGAACACTCGGTGCAAATTCTCGCCTTTCCCTTATTCTCGATATGTAGGAAAATATTCACACTGGAATTTTTTTTGGGTTTTGGGTATTTGTATTTTTTTGTTTTTTGGCTATACATATTTTTTCTTTTCTTTTTTTTTCTTTTTTTTGGATTTTTGGGTTTTGACGTGCGTTTATATTTCATATATTCACGCACGTTTTCTTTTGTGTTTCTCCGTGTTTTCCGCCGTCTTTTATTCGTTTTCTCGTATTTTCTCGTTTTCTTTCACCTTTTCTTTGTTTCTCCATGTTTGCAGGAGATTGACCGCGTAGGGGACGTTTAACGACGATATCTCAAGTCCCCGGAGCAACGGGAGGAGTCACGCATGATCCAGGGGGTCAAACGTCAAAGAATACATCTTTCTGCCCCTCACCCGGTCGGTTGGTCATCTCCAACCGATCGGGTGATGCACGCGTGCACCACCCGGTCTCAGCCGGAGCTCAAGTGGAAGTCACCCGACCGGTTCACAGGCCGGTTCAACTGGGGCCAACTCTCTGTCTTCTCGAGCCTAATTCCAACCGATCGGGTGACTCTCACCCGATCGTTTCATCTGTAGCTGATGCTGAAGAGCCGAAGACACGGGCACCCAACCGATCACTTCACCCGATGGCGCCAAGATCCAACCGGTCACTCCAAGAACTCAACCGACCGGTTCATATGACCGGGTGAAAGCTCGCCGTTTTCTGTTTATTATCTGTAACGGATCACCCGATCGGTTGACTTGTCAACCGATCGGGTGATACGAGAGTCTATAAATAGAACCCCTAGGGTTCCAGAAACAGGGAGCTGCTAGTTTTTACTGTTTTCTCCTATTGTGACGGCTGTAATTACTGTTATTTTGTAAGTTTTCAGATCTTTCTCAAATTTTAGTATTGTCTTAATTACTCTATTACTTCCGCATTCCAATTGTCTGATTATGATTCCAACGGTTCATTTTTATTTAGATCGTTTTTTAATGAATATTTGTGAGTAGTTCCCAAATCTGGGATTTTGGTGGAAACCCCTTCGGGGGCTCTTCTCGATGCATCCATAGGGTTAGGAAATCGATAGGGATTAGGAATCTAACGGTTACGCGGGGTATTTCATTGTCATCGGTGGGAAAAAAGCCGCCTTTGACCGTTGGGCCAAGGGGGAATAAACTTGGCGGTTGACTCCCTAGCCATAGCTCACGCCCTTAGCGTAGACGCCGAATCCTAGCACGCGGGAGCGGCAGGATGAGACGTTGGGAGTTATCGTTGCGAGCTTAGTGCTTCCGGAATCGATCAGTGTTAATGGACATGGGAGTGCCCACTGATCGAATCCGGGAAGTCCGGCGTATCATCCTGGGCACCGACCGGAATATCGGGCCCATGGGATGCCGGTACCACTTCCAGAGGCAACGTCTCACCATTAGACCCTAATTCCGACCGCTATCCTACCCATAGGCCATATCGGTGAGAGTCGCTCGTTGGAGTGGAAACCAAAGTCCCGGGTTTATTTTCTTATTGTTCATACCTTGCATTCCTTTCCGTGACAACCATCAACCGATTCGGGCTAGCTCGCCCACGGGGTGATTTTGGTCCTCCTTGACACAAGCACAGTCTAGCCTCCCTGTGTTCAACCCCCAAGCCACACTACAACACCGTGCGCTTGCGGTTACAAATATCTAAACCCTCACGCGGGTCCCCAGCCATTTGCGGCTAGCAAACCGGGGGCACGTCAAGTTTATGGCGCCGTTGTCGGGGAGGCAACGTGCTTGTTATTTTAGGATCTCTTGAACCCTAGTGTCTAGCTCTTATCCCTACCTCGTGATAATTTTCGCACTCTACACTTTTCAATTTCACTTGGACATACTGTGGATAGTAATTGTATAGTGCTAATTGACTGAATCGCCGTACTTCCATCGCAACTTGCGGTTCCCGTTTATGCAACCCGTGCTTTTGACGTGTTTGCCACTTGTGCAGTTCTCTCTCTCTCCTTTCGTATAAGATCCTGGCCCCACGGCGAGGATGTTGCATGCAGTTTCAGGAGACATCTGGGATCACTCTCACCATATCCGTTGTTTGGCGCAGAGCTTAGTAGAATCACTGAATACTTCGAATATACTATCCCTCATGTCTACCGCCGTGGAAAGTCAGAGGAGATATCGAGATGCCCAGGAGCACCTTGCCATGGCAACTCTCTTTTCTCATGGTGAAGTGGCGTATATCGACAACCACGGTCCCAAATGTAGTGAAGAAGAGTTGTCCGCGGAGCTTTGTCAGGAGAACCATCCGACCGGGTTTGTAGGCTATGCTGGACGGGAATCAATCTATCCCTTGCAGACTTCTATTGAGCGTTCCCGGTCTTTGGACAATGACGAAGCTAGAAACAGTTGTGGGGAATCATCGATGGTTGAAACCTGTTTTCACCTACAGGCCTTCTTCCCGGACAATTATTATGAGCTTGAAAGAGACCCGGTGCCTCCCTCGATCGTTCCCACTATACCTTGCGAAACTTTGCCATGCGGAGCCACGGCCGAGGGTGAGATTCCGGATGCTGGCTTCCGAGAAATCCACGAAGAACTCCTTTCCCTTGAGGATGCTCAGCTTGAGAAGTATGCGTCGGTGCCTCAAGAAGTTGAGATGAAAGAATTACCGCCGGGGCTTAAATATGAATATTTGGGAGCTGGCTCGACCCTTCCGGTCATAGTCAACTCTGCACTGCCCGAAGACCAATTGGCCAAACTTCTTGGTGTTTTAAAAAGATTTAAAGGAGTTTTCGGATATGCAATTGAGGATTTAAAAGGGGTTAGCTTAGGCCTCTGATCACACAGAATTCTGCTTGAAGATGAGCAAGCCTCCTCGATTGAGCCACAACGGAGGTTGAATCCCATAATGATGGAAGTTGTAAAGAAAGAGATTGTTAGGCTTCTACATGTCGGTATTATATACCCTATCTCCGGTAGTCGCTGGGTTAGCCCGATGCACGTCGTACCCAAGAAAGGAGGAATGACAGTGGTTCGCAATGAAAAGAACGAGCTAATACCAATGAGGACCGTCACAGGGTACAGGATGTGCATTGACTATAGAAAGCTGAACAAGGCTATGAGGAACGATCAGTACCCTCTCCCCTTTATTGACCAGATGCTCGAGAGACTGGCGAAGCATAATTATTTCTGTTTCATGGACGGGTATTCAGGATTTCTTCAAATCCATATTCATAACGATGACCAGGAGAAGACGACTTTCACTTGCCCATTCGGGACGTATGCCTATAGAAGAATGCCGTTCGGACTTTGTAACGCCCCTGCTACATTCCAAAGACTCATGTCTGCTATCTTCTCCGACTACTCCCAAGACATCATGGAGGTTTTCATGGACGACTTCTCCGTCTACGGAACTAAGTTTGACTCGTGCCTCAGCAATCTAACTAAGGTCCTGGAGAGATGTCAAGAAAAGGGACTAGTCCTAAACTGGGAGAAGTGCCACTTCATGGTCCAAGAGGAGTTGTGATGGGGCACGTCATCTCTTCGAGGGGAATCGAGGTTGACAAGGCTAAAGTTGAAGTGATTGAAAAGCTTCCACCACCGCTCAATCTTCGAGGAGTCCGTGGTTTCTTAGGACACGCGGGATTCTATCGCCACTTCATAAAAGACTTCTCGAAGATTTCCAGGCCGCTGACCCAACTCCTCATGAAGGACGTGCCTTTCGTCTTCAGCGAGGAGTGTATGGAGGCCTTCCGCACTTTGAAGCAAGCTTTGATTTCCGTGCCCATAATACAGCCACCGAACTGGAATCTACCCTTTGAGCTGATGTGTGACGCTAGTGATTATGCGGTTGGTGCCATCTTGGGGCAAAGAAAGGATAAAAATCTTCATGTCATATATTATACGAGCAAAACCTTTGATGCCGCCCAAAGAAATTATACTACCACGGAAAAAGAATTGCTCGCGATCATCTACGCCATGGATAAATTCCAACAATATCTCGTTGGCGCCAAGGTGATCATGCACACGGATCAAGCGGCTCTTAAATACCTATTGAGCAAGAAAGAAGCTAAGCCACGACTCATTAGATGGATTCTCCTCCTCCAAGAATTCGACCTGGAAATTAGAGACAAGAAGGGGGCGGAGAATGTTGTCGCTGATCACATGTCCAGGATGCCTACCCTCGATCTAAATGCTACGCCGATCGATGATTCACTCCCTGAAGAGCATCTCTTCTCTGTCTCTTCCTCCTGGACCCCCTGGTACGCCGACATCGCAAATTATCTGGCTTGTGCCATCGTCCCCCACAATGTGAGCTTTCAGCAGAAGAAGAAATTTTTCCATGAGGTCCGCAAATTTTATTGGGATGACCCCCACCTATACAAAACTTGCAATGATGGGGTGATACGAAGATGCATCCCTGAAACTGATGCGACCTCCATCATTTCCCACTGCCATGGGCAGCAATGTGGAGGGCACGCGAGCACCTACAAGACCACCGCAAAAATTCTCCAAAGCGGATTCTACTGGCCTACACTCTTCAGGGACACACATGTTTATGTCCAAGCCTACGATAAATGCCAAAGAGCTGGGAATATCTCCCAGAGGAATGAGATGCCTCAACACTACATCCTGGAGGTAGAAATCTTCGATGTATGGGGAGTGGACTTCATGGGACCGTTCCCTTCCTCCTCGGGGAACCAGTATATCTTTGTGGCTGTAGACTATGTTTCGAAATGGGTTGAAGCGATGGCCAGTCCAACCAATGATTCCAGAGTGGTGGCCAAGTTCTTTAAAAGCAACATCTTCCCGCGGTTCGGTGTACCTCGTGTCCTGATCAGTGACGGAGGGAGCCACTTTATAGAGAAGAAATTCGAGGCCCTCTTAAAAAATACGGGGTACAACACCGGGTGGGGCGTGCCTACCACCCGCAGACCAGCGGTCAGGCGGAAGTCTCTAACCGGGAGATTAAAAGCATACTAGAAAAGACGGTGGCCAATTCTAGAAAGGACTGGTCATCGAAGCTTCCTGACGCGCTTTGGGCCTACAGGACGGCATTTAAAACTCCTATCGACACAACTCCCTACCGGCTTGTCTATGGGAAAGCTTGTCATCTTCCTGTGGAATTGGAGCATAATGCATATTGGGCAGTTAAGAATCTGAACTTCGACACCAAGAAGGTAGGAGTGCACCGACGGTTACAACTCAACGAGCTCGACGAAATCCGGCTCAATGCCTATGAGAACGCCAAGATCTACAAGGAGAAGCTGAAGCGGTGGCACGATAAGCGAATCTTGAAGATGGAATTCAAAGAAGGGGACCTAGTTCTCCTATTCAACTTAAGGCTGAAGCTCTTTCCTAGAAAACTCAAGTCAAAGTGGTCGGGACCGTTCCATGTCACCAAGGTTTTCCTGCATGGGGCTATCGAGATAATGGGAAGGGATGAGTCGTTTAAAGTCAACGGACAGCGTCTGAAACACTATGCAGTTGGAGAACCAGAATTCTCTCCGGTCGGATTCCCAACGAACAACAACCCTTCCTCTAACCCTCCGGATCCTAATTGACCACCGCTAGAGGTGTCAAGCTAAACGACGTTAAACGAAAGCGCTTCATGGGAGGCAACCCATGTTCTAAACTTATGTTTAGTTTTTTTTCCTTTTTAGGATTTTTTCTACTTTATTTTTCTCTATTTTTATAAATAAACCCAGCCGAAACAACTTCCATGAAGGAACTCAGGCGATTCTTGGGTTTTGCAGAAAACAAGGCCTCAACCGATCGGGTGATTCCCCACCCGATCGGTTGGGATGTATCAGATACAAGCCGCACCTGTCCCCAAATGAACCGATCGGGTGAAGAATGGAGAGACCGGGTGACAGACCGGGTGATCTGGGGAGAAGTCTCGGAAAATTTTTGGGAAATATCAACCGATCGGTTGAGTTAGAGCGCGATCGGTTGAGGCGACCGGGTGAGCAACCCCCCATTCTCGGAAAAATTTGGGAAACGGTCAACCGATCGGGTGACTATTCACCCGGTCGGTTCACCTGTAGCTGTTGGCCGACAGGAACTTTCGAAATTTGCCTACCCGATCGGGTGAGAACTCACCCGATTGGTTCAGTTTCGCCCCTATAAATACCCCTACCGCACGGTGACCGCCACCCGACCCCCGAAAATCCCCTTCACGTGGTTTCACGCCCTCCAACTGTCGAATCGACCTCCTCCACCCAACATACTGCCCCTACACCCTCATCCCCACTCACTCCCATACTTCCCCACCGCCGCCACCTTGCCATCGTCGACATTCCATCATCAAAACACCCAAACCCTAACCCTAGCCCCAAAATTTTCAAAAATCTGTTTCTTGTCGGATCAGCGAGCGACGGCTTCCCGAATTGTTTCCTCCTACTACGCGAGTCCCCCGGGAGCTTGATCTTGCTACATCGATGGGTAATACTCTTCCACTCTACACATCTCTTACTTTATCTGTAATATCCTAAATTGGTGTTGTACCTGCTTCACTTGCTCTATATTCATCGTAGCCACGCCTCCTCTTTCATTTTCGCCACCCACATAGTCGCCACCCACATGGGCGCCCCTCGCCCAGACTTTGGAGTCCAGTAGGGCGTCAGCCGACCCGAAGGTTCGAGGCTATAGGGGGTGGACGCACCTCGCCGCCCCCCCCCCCCCCCTCCCTGACAGAGACGCTCAACCTCTTTCGCTCGGTCCGCCAGGGGCAACGCGCCCGGGGTACGCCCAGGTAGCGCAGCCTCGGATGTCGACAGAGGCGCATCCGTTCCCCCTCCCTACCGACGGTCCATGATCCCCACCTAAAACTATGCGCGGTCGGGCCGAATACCCTGCGACCAGGTCGGCCCGGCGACCCCACGTGAACCTAGCCGTGGGAAAATGAACCGCCGAACCCTTGACTCATCACACACGACAAACAACCTAGTATAAGGACGCGACTGACACTAACGCCGCCCGACCGTCTGACAAAGCACCCCCTGGCCGCTGCGCCCCCTGACATTTAATGCTTTCGGCCCTGACACCCTGACAAAAGCACCCCTGGCCGTTGCGCCATCTGACAAAAGCGTGGCTGACGCTCATGTTCCTGACATCCTCGTCCGAAGCTTTCGCTGACAACTGGGCCAGCTCAGTACGTCGAGTCAGCACGCCAGGTCAGCCCCACCTAACCGTCTCCCATCAGGTATAAATACCCCCTCACTTCTTACGGTGAAGGGGTTGGCAAATTCACTCTCAATCCCATTATTCACACACGAGAGCAAAGGTCGTCAATATCTTTGTTCTCCCACTTATAGCTCATCACGTACGGTCGACTCACCCTCCATCCGACCTGTGTGTCTAGCCCCCGTTCTAAGCCCAGTTGCTGACTTAGGCATCGGAGAGTCTAAGGGTTGGACCCCAACCCGCCTTTCTGACGAGTTGCTCATTGTGCAGGGTAGCTCGCCCCTTGGTCGAGATTCGCCTTCGGCTCCCGCAGTCCGATCTTCCTCAACCGCATCCGGCGGGATTCGACTCCGTGGTCTGTTCCAGCAGCAAGTTTAGCCTCATCACCCCTCTAATCACTTGTCAAATAACCTACCTAAATCCCCTTATCAACATAACCATCGTGCCCTTGGTTCCCCCTAATACAAATTCATTGTACGCGAGTTCCACCCTGCAACAAAAACAATTCCAAAATATGCTAAAGTCTTTTGATACCGGTGATTGTAGCCGGATTTTGGGAGTTTGTTGAGCAATACATATGACATATGGTAGATGGAACAACCACTTAGCGCACCTCAACTCTAAAGTACTCAAAATTTAACAACATGGTATCTTATGTTGGGTGTCTCCCTACACTATGCTTAACATTTAATTTTAAATATATGTTGAGTTATATATACATACATACATACATACATACATACATACATACATATATATATATATATAAACACGTATATAGTTTATGAATATAAACAGTATATAATGCATCACGTGAATTAGATTTTAAACATTATCTTAATTGGTTATGAACCTTTAACTTAATATCATTAATCTAATGGTGCATATCAATCACATTTCTTACCGCGATCATCTGTGCACCCAAAATCACCGAAAACATGTAAGTGTGCGAATTATTGTAGTTTAATATACACTAATCGCATTTTGACTTGTTAATGAAAAACACTTGTACACAGCACGTTTATTAATTAACCAATACATTGCCCTGTTTTAGATTGTGTTAAATGTCAAAATGGAAATATGAAAATGCTAATGATTAATATGGTATCATGCTCACATCACTCTTGTACACACTTGTTAGAATGGACATTGATGGAATAACTTGAAAGAACTTGAATTTGTGGATTTGTGGGCCTCAAAGGCAAAATCTTGAATTCGTGAACTTGTGCAACTTGATTAGACTGGCTCGTGTTCCAGCACAACATTTAGGTGGGGTTAGGGTTGAGCGGCCACTAAGCGTGTGCAAGGGTCCCCTTCAAGAGCACCACCCGCATGTAGTGGATGGCATAAATCATGATTATAACCCCATGAGAAGGACTTACTCACTCACCACGTCTTAAAGGCGAGAACCATATACATATAGAAATCATATGCATGGAACTAAAATCATTTATTGTCACTTCACTTGCACACTAGAATTTCTATGACTATCGTCTTGTGCTATCTTTAGAACTGCCATGATCATAAATGCTTTTACTTTAATTTCGTAGAATTGCCATGTTCATAACTGCATGTTGAATAAATGTATAACTGCGACTTTAGAACTATTATCATCATTTAATCTGTTTAATAATCCATACACCTCGACTTGGGTCATCTCACCATTTACTTGACAGACCATTGCTGATATACATTCATGTTTTTGGAATGTATGTCAGATCGCGAGATAGATTACCAGGAGGAGGAGTTGTTTGATGTAGCTGATCCAGAGAGCCAGGAGTTTGTTGACCCAGATTCGCTCACTGCGGATGACTAGAGACTTGTTCTGTTGTTGTTTCAGATTTGCTTTAGCACCTTGTAATTGGAGTATGTTTCAATGTTGTATTTTTCTTTGGCCGTGTTGAGGCAGTGTTGGTTTTATTTGTGTACGAACTTCTGGATGTGGCTTTGAAATTAATGAATGGGTTTATTGTTCTGACTGTATGCAAGAATCCTGCAAGGTTGTTATCACAGACGCTTAGTGAACTCGAGCTTCATCGCTCTAGCTCATGCGGACCTTTGTAACGTTCTTGCTTCCATTGTGCTTTAGGAAGCTGGGCGTTACAAATACTTTCTCTACAGACGCAGGAATCAAGCACGGTTTGCACCTACATGATCATCTCGATACGATCTACACCACGGTGATATTTTTCTCGATTTATTCTTCGTAATTTTTTGATGAGATAATCCCTTGCACCGCACAAGACCCCGCCTCCGCTGCGCTGCAACACTCCCGACCGAGAGTTTCTCTCGGTTTGACCGAGAGAAACCCCCGCACCGACAGTGTCCGACCGACGACAGTTCGTCGCAACTTGGATTCCCCACACAAACTACTGTGGTGGGCCCCCCAAGTTCTCCAGAGGTGTTGTGGGTCCCCATTGACCCCTAGCACTGTTGTGGGCCCCACTTGGGAGTGCTACTTCGCGGATTTACCGTCTACGACGTTACGACACGTCGTAGGCCTTCGTCGCAAGTTTCAACTTCTGGGAAATCGTGCGTGGACCAGATCTGACACTGAGGAGTTCTTCGTTCAGACACGACTTCCACTCTACGACAAACTCCGGTTAAGGTTGGTTCCCCGAAACTCGTAGAAACCCCCACAATAGCTAACTGAACCCTAAACTAAAAATAATTAATTTGAACTAAAATTTATTTTCCAGCACCAGTAAAACGTTGTACAAATCTAGAAAATCGACGAATGGACTTTGTTGACTGTGCACATAGGATTAGATCGTCGATTAGGCTGAAACATCAAAAAAGTGACTTTTGACAAATAAGATAGTCCCGATAACCTAGAAACGAACCCTAATAGGATTTGATGAAATTGAGACCTGACACCATCGCCGTGGCGATATTTCAGACGGACTTCCGCGGACGAGACGCTTGGACGAGACGCTTCGAGAGGACGACACACTCGCCATCGCAGGCAAGTGTATCCACTTGCACTTTTGGTCGTGCTTAGGCCTTAGTTGGTTAGAATTGATAACTGTAAACAAATAGAACCGGATGTGAAATGATAGCGTCCGGGACGACTCTTGATGGCTCAGACTTGACGACGAAGTCTGAGCCTGACAACAACAACTTTTGATATTGTAGGGCTATCATGTGTGTGCGTGTGTGTGGACACCCTAGAATAACCCTTCCTGTCTTGTCACGTCCCGTCCCGTCTTGCACAGCCTGCGGGCAATAGGGCACTCTCCGAGTGATCCCTTGTACTTGTAACGGCCGGTACCCACTATTCGTTATACGACTGTGCGTATAGAAATTCCGGGGACCTGATTGATTTTGTTGCTTGGTGTGTGAGTCGATAGGGCCGTAGCACTTGGTTGCGTCCTTAGCAAGCCAAACCCCCCGTCATCGCCCAACTTAGAATTTACGTCGCCTTTGGACCCCGTATCCTTTATACGCGTTACGTACACGTAGCCTTGTTCGTGCACGTATTCATTTTAGACTCTGTCCGTAACCAAACACTATAGTGCGATATGCCATTGTGACCCTCTCTGGGAGTATTAAAATTTTGGTGTTAAGTTGGAACGTCATTTCACGGATCGTCCTCCCACGATTTGACCTTATTTGAAAAGACGTCGCGATTCTCACTTTTGACGTGAGACATTTTTATTTTTAATTTCGTTTCTCGTCATCGAAATTGAGATCTGTCTCCTCTGTCTTCTTTCTCTCGTCGTCCCGGTCACCCTGGTATTTATTTCACAATTTTTGGGCTTCGTTTGATCAACTTTCACTTTTCCCAACCTATTATCGGTTTAACCCTGAGTTTCTTTTGGTTCCTTCCCAAAAAATTTATTAATAACAATATCATCCAAAGGTTGACCTGGCCAGCTCTTTTCCTTGCCTTGAACGCAGTCATACCCTGGGAGAGAGGGAGATGTTGAGATTGTGGGCTTTTAATATCTATAATAACATTTTTCTAATAAAACTTTCTAATAAAACAAACCCTTACTAAATCTAAGCCTAGGCCCAACCCAATAAGAAACCCACATCCTATATCAGCAGCCCTAGGGCATTTTTGCAACTCACGCAACGTTATCTCAGCCGTCACTCTCAGATTTCCGCACGCAGTGCAAAACCCACGCTCGACTTCGTCCTCCGGCCTCATACCCAACGCCGGTAGTCCCCTCGACGGCCTACCCTCTCCCCCATCGTCTACCCCGCCGCCTAGCCCATCGGAGCTCCGCCAACAAAGCCCCGTTCGCCAGAGATCCCACTGTGTGCGTGTGTTGTTCACAACAGCAGTTCGCGGCAACAGCGGCGGTGGCCGCCGCTGCCGCCCCCCACGGCCGCCATGGCCGCCATGGCCTCCCCCTCTCTGACCGACGGTCCTTGCCTTGCTTCCGGTAGCCATCAATAGCTGTGCACCTCCCCTTAAATCCAGCTATGGCTGCTGCATCACCCTATGGTCGGATCTCCGGCCATCTCCATAGATGCCGGCCACCAACACTACCACTCCGGTCATCCCCGAACAGCTGCGCCGCCCTAGATCCATTGGGTCGATGCCCGAAGCACCAGGCTGTCGCACCCTCATCCTTAAACTCGCAGCCACCTTCCCTGAAGATCCCTTTGGCCATCTATCGCCGAAGCAAACCCTAACCACACAACACGGCCTCCCGTCACTCCTCTCCCCTGCGCGCTCCACCTCAGACCAGGCTTCCATCTGCAAGCATAGGTTATGTCAGTGAGTCCCTTTCTTTTAAGTGTTATAATTACTTAATGTTAATTGGTATTAGTGTTATAATTACTTAATGCTATATAGGTGCATGAACAAAGATGTAT
>JAULAV010004076.1:0-26261 GCA_030789695.1 Scilla litardierei | reverse complement strand
TGAAGATTGAGAGATCAATTCACGCGATCACGTCAAATTGACCAAACAACCACGTCATGGGGCGAAATCTCTGGATTTTCTGGCGTAAAAATCACCAATTTAGCACGATCGCGTCGTCCAAGCGATGCGACTGCATCATCCCATTCCCCTAAGCCAAAATTCATACGCCTAATTTCCTCCACGCAGTCGTTTTACTCAATCTAAATGACCGTTTTGATAACACACTACCAAGGCCAAAATTCTTACCTTAGACGACGCGGTCGTGTCGTCGAATTCACGCGACCGCGTCACATACCAAATTTTCTGGGATTTAATTCCTCATTTTTCCTGACCAAGCGGTCGTTTCACTAGATTCACGCGACCGCGTCATGACCGCATTTCTTGAGTTTTGGCCACATATTTAACCCTTTGTCGAAACGGTCGCTTCACCTAGATGGCACGACCATGTGGAGCCCATTTTTGATCCCACATCTTCCATGATGACGCAGTCGAGTTGCCATCGATGCGACCGCATCGTCCCAACCACGGCGACCCATGAACCCTTAATTCCAAACCATCTGAAGCGATGCGACCACTCAAGGAATGACGCGACTGCGTCACCCAACCGCATCGATCTCCTATAAAGCCTAACCTACCCCCTAAATGGCCGAGTCCGCTCGATCTTCCTCAAAAGTTTCGAATTCCCATCTTCTCCTTCTCCCTCTCCGAGCACCAAACACCATCAAACATCCATCCTCCTCTAATCTCGCACACACACAACTTCCCCTCTCCAACCCTCCTTATCCATCAGCATCTACTTCGAAATAGTTCGGAGAAACCCCTTGCGACACCCTACATTTGGGGTTTTGCAGAAATTGTCAACGACCCGGTCGCGAGAGTAGCTTAGGGGAGATCGACTGGAGCTTTGGGACATTTCTAGCTCAGCGTGGAGCTTCAATCACTTAGGCAACTTCATTTTCAACTCTATTTATATTTCTACACAATTCTTGTAGTTGCTCACTAAAATTGGCGATAATTGCATAGAGTTGTGTGTCGCTCCCATTCACTTACACACCCACATTGCACACACGTCCTTTCCACATTCGCAATGCCCCCTAAAAGGGTAAGCGTACCACCACTGGCCCCTCACATGGGAGGACAAAGAAAGCACGCACCTCCGCAGGCACTGCTTCTGCATCCACTGCTACACCTCCCACACAACCCGCCATTCCACCCCCTTAGATAGATACCATGTGGATTACTTTCGCCGACAAACATCAGCAAAATACATTCATGAATCTATACATGAGACCCATCCCCACGAAGTTTGCGAGCATCCCTGCTCTAAATTCTTTGGGTCTCAAGGAGGGTGTCCAAACCCTGATGTATAATATAGGGTGGAGTGACTTCTTGGAGTGTGAGGCACAGACCTATCAGAGACTTCCTTTAGAGTTTCTGAGTTCCCTTAAGCGCCAGAAGGATGGTTTTTCCTTTTGCTTACTGAATAGGGATTATGTGATGTCCTATGACTCCCTGCACTCCATTTTCAAAAGGGCACATGGCCCTCACTCCCTATCTTTAGGCACAACACTGGAGTCTCCCAGGCCTTCAACCAAGACGCTTTCTGGTAGTCGATCACTGGCTAACCTGAATTTCCCACCACTATGGCTAAGGCATTCTCAATTATACACCCCTGCCTTCGTATAACCCTTCGTACCATTGCCAGTACCATCTTATGTCGATTTGAGCTGGGACAGGTCTCCCTAGAGCCCTAGACGAGCTCTTCTTCCTTTGGACGATGACCTAATCCCACGGAGTTCACGATGGCGGCATCACTACCTCCTGCAATTCCAATCATGCCAGTTCATATTTAGGGTATAGGTTTTTCCACACCGTCAGTAGCCCTCGCGTCGCGATCTTCTGCGGAGGGCTTATCACTGTTATTGCCCGCCTCCCTCCCCTATCATTTCAGCCCGCAGATGATTGGATCCCTGTCGTGGGCCACACCTCGCTCGATCTCACTGTCCTAAAAAAACATGCACATGATTAAGAACATCGAGAACGAGAGATATCACTGGCTTCACGGCCCTCTGTCCACACCATACACGATTCTCCCCAACCCCGATCGATTTATGATTCCTCCTATTGGAGCTGTGCAGTTGAGTTTTCCTCTACACCCAGATCTTCATTTCGCTGCTCAGCCCCAGCCTGCGATCTTCATCTTCATTTCGCAGAGCCTCAGCCCCAACACATTCAGATCATAGTTCCTAGTTTTCCATGACCCTTCCACTGCCACACATTTAGGCACTGTCAGGCCCCCACCCCTCACATTCTTACTCTGTCATTCTAGGAGATCTCGTACTCACGTCGAGGGTAGTAGTAGCACTCCTCCCCCATCTCTTCTCGATCGTATCACTAAGGTGGAGGAAGTTAGTGATTTTAAATCTTCCACACTTAGCTCCATGTATGCGATGAAGGCCTTGATAGACGGCCTCACATCCATTGCCACAGCCATGCAATCACAATTTGATGCCATCTTCCACTGGCATCATGCCCAGGGGCACTATCTCGCTGCTATACCACATCTTCTGTTGGATCTGGATCCTAGCCTAGAGGGGGGTGTGAATAGGCTAATAAAAAATTCTCGCGCAACCCACGAGAAATTACACGCAGTTGAAATCACGAGCAGAGTAAATAAGAGACAATCACAGAGTACACACAGATTTACCCTGTTTCGGTCGCACCAATGACCTACGTCCAGCCCCAAGCAAAAACTAGCATTAATAAGTTCCTTCCGTACACCTACAATGGGGTTCTAGCTCCAACCTCCCACCTAGACTGTACCACACTCAACAAAGTGCAGAACTCTATCAACCTAGTAAATGCGTATTGACTGCACCAACACGTCAAGACCCTCTTGTCTAGCCCCAACCAGACAAGTCCAAAATAGTCACAAATACCTGGTAAAGTTTTTCCTACAGAGATCGTTACACTAAGACACAAATATAAAGAGTAAAGGGTTTAGAAATTCTCAGTTCGTGTCCGTGTGCTCGTCTCTGTCAATCAGCACGTTGTCAGCTCCAGTCTGACGCAAACGGTGTCTCGATCTGACTCCTGGATGTCAATCCGTAGCCCTTTGAAGTTTAGTACACAAGTAGGTCTGTGCGTAAAACAATCCCAGTTCAAAAAAATTAATCCCACAACAATTCCTTAATGAATCCACGTTAGCATCAAATTAATTTCCTTTGTTTCGTTTGCATGGGGTATCCAACGTCAGCTTTCGTTTCATGCAAGCGTATCTCTTCGAACGGCAACGACGTACGCTCGACGGCAGCGACTTCTGCGCAACTCCGACGACGACCTACATCGGGGAGACCTCGACTTCTGCGACTCGACGTGATCTCCGACAACCCAACTCGATGGAAATTCGTCTTCGACACTCGACAGTGAGAGCTCTCCGTCGGCGAGGGTGTATCGGCGGAAGGCGTGCTTAGACTTCGACGGTGGAGGCTTCGACTCAGCAGCTCTCGACGGCGACGAGAGCTTGTAGATCACAACGGCGTTCTTCGATCACTGCTAGGGTTTCGTCAATCTCCACAGTGGCGGCGAGTCGAACTTTTCTGCTTTCCTCGATGGCTCTTCTACGGCTTCGTCTTCTACGGTGAACGACGGGCACTTCCACTTCTCCGATGGTAGCGAAAAGAGATCTCCGGTGATTTCGTCGTTTGCACGTCAGCTGCGAGAGGGTACGCCAGCTTCGAGAGTTCTCCGGCGATGCTAGCTCGACTTCGTCTTCAACTCGACTCCGACTTCTTATTTGATCTCCTTCATGGCAGCACGGCGACAATCTCCGATGACGCCTCCTCAATGATGGCAGCGGTGTTCTTGGAAGCAAGTCGAGGAGGAAGTCACGGCAACAAGTGAGCACGATGAAACTTGGTTTGTGCTAAAGGAATATGGAGTCTGCTGCTTCGTTTTTTTTCTTTGGGAGATGAAGGTGAAAGAGTTCTCTTTTGGGTTTGGAAAAACTTTGTTGTGTAGCTCTCTTTTAGGAAGAAGATGCATGAGCCTTTTGATGTAGGCCTCTACTATTCTTTGTATGAGCTGCTGCTTCTTTTCCCCTTTTTTTGCCGCACACCTCTCCTTTTTTGGGTTTTGATATAGCCAGGACTATTGCCTTTTGTATAATTAGTTTGTCTGACCTCTCGTTTTGCGTAAGCCCCTCTCCCCTTGTGTTGCTTTGATAGGAACCTATATAGGCCTAGGGTTTTACAATGGTGCGGCCAAGGAGTTGATGGATGAGGACACCTACCAACTAGGAAATTTGTAATTGACTAGGGATTGGTTGAATCAACCAACTTGGGATTTGATTTGCAAATCTCCCTTTGACCAAGTCACACTGCTTTGTGAACAATACTTCATCTCCCCCCCAAATTGCTATATGAATAGCGATTCCATCAACTGTTGACTTAGTCATCACTTTGAGAATTTACCGCTTTGCCATTCCTGAAACACACTTAGCACACATGTTACATAATAACACACATTTGTCATTATCAAACTAGAGATTCGAGATCGTCGCTTCCAACAATCTCCCCCTTTTGATGATGACAAACCCATAAAAGATTTGAGCAAATAAATGTGCGTGTGTGAAGTGTGATGAAGGATGTAATGCAAACAATGACAAAAAAGATTGAAATAAGATTCAAGCATTACTAGCATGCACACAATATAGCAATGAAATAAGCATGCTCCCCCTTTTTCCAAGCTCCCCCTATTCATGTATTATCAATTATCAATCTCCCCCTTCAACAAATAATACCATATTATGTGACAACAATACCAAATCTTTAATCTTTTCCTTTCTCCCCCTTTGTTATCATCAAAAGTGGACTAATGAAGTCATCAAATACCACATGCAAAAATAAAGTATTATTCTGAATAGCTAGCACTTGCATGTCGTTTTCCATAAAGTAGGCAATTCAAGTTCATTAAAAAAACATAATATAGACTTCACCACCATTGTGTAAGTGTGGTAATATAAACAATGACGTACACATGGAGATTCAATTTAGAACATCAACCAAAACAATCCACATTTTCCAATTAACATGAATTTCACTAGGATTGATTTTTCCCACCTCATTATAAATGAGTTCAAGTTACCAAATCTCAAAGCATAGCCTAAAAGGACTTTTAAATGAGGGGTTGGCATTGCTTGACAAGTAAAGTACACCAACGCTAAAGATTACCCATAAATCATATGTTTGATACTCGTGGGTAGTATATTTGCCATGAATTGTATCCATTTTACATACGGAGCAATTTCCATGTATTTTTTTCATATTCATTTCTTTTCTTGCTCAATTTTTATTCATGACAATGCACATCATATCCCTTAGGTAATTCAGTTTTTATTCATCCTACATTCACTTTCCAACATTCATCAAAAGAATCTCCAAACGCACAACAAGTTTAGTATTCGTGGAAGTGCGAATGTAGGTGTAGAAATCAAATTAATCATTTCATGAAGCATGTCATGGCTACCAAATAGTTTCTAACATGCGCATGTAGCTATAACAATAATACAATGATTTCTACAAATGATATGAATGAACATTCGATTAATACCACTTATAATGAATCAGAAAGAGGTATTCATTAATCACATTTTTTTATTTTTGGTTTTTCATTTTTTTCTTTTATAAAGAACTAAAACAATAAAAAACAAGCAAACAAGCAAGCAAACAAACAAAAATTAAATCAAGCACACACAAAAACTATGAAGATATGCAATGAATGCAAAGAGGGAAAAGAAATATACCTTCGCGTTGCTATTTGACTAAGGAGCTAAAGAATGAAACTTTCAATGCACTGCTCGCCAAATCTCCACCTCACATACATGAAAGGTGTTAAGTGTGACCTTGGAATCCAACAAGGTCCACTAGTGTTAGTCATTAAAGTTTTAGGAACCCACACTTGTTTGAACTTTTTGTTCGTGTTCCTAAACTTACAATAATAGGATGTGTGACCAACACTATCACAAGTAAAGCACTTTACATGCATATTTTTCACAATAGAAGGCACATTGTGGAATTTCTTAAATTTGCGATTTTCAACGTTTTTCAAACCAAATCCAAGTCCTCTTCTATTATTGCCATATAATTGATTTTCAAGTATGGTATCCAACGAATGTTTACCAATTGAAAATTTTCTTAATGACACTTCTAGATTAGAAACTTTGGATTTTAATAATTTATTTTCAGCCACAAGCAACATACATTTACTTATAAAAGCTCTTTTGTTTTCCTCTTCCTTCTTTTCAAACTCAATTATTTTTCTTTTATAGTCATCATCCAACATGCAGAATTTATCATTAAGCTCTCTAATCACATACTCTTTTCAGCTTCAAGCTTAAGTAAATCTTGTTTAAGCATGCTAATATCATTCAATAAGGAAGGACAAGTAAGACAAGTAGCTTTTCAGGCATGTTAGCTTTTTCTTTTTCAAGTGACACAATTTTCGCGTTACATGCAACAAGTTTCTCTTTAAGAATATCCACTTCATCAGAAATGTCACAGTTTTCTTTTTGTAATTTAAAGCTAGCAACCCTATAATCTTTCAATGTGAGGTCTAGCTCATTAATCTCATTTTGCATTCCTTTACAAACATCTAACAATTCGGCTTTAATGAAGGAATTTACCTCATCATTGTTTGCCATTAAACAGACGACAGCGGAGTGGGCTACCACCTCTTCATCCGCATCCTCAGCTTCACTGTCCATGTCCCAAGTTAGCATCTTGGCTTTTTCTTTATCTTTAGAAACCTGAGCAATCTCTTGTCTGCATTGTTTCGTGAAGTGTCCCTTTTTCCTGCATTTGAAGCATTCAACTCTATTAGCAGAATTTTGTTCAGAAGAATTTTTATCGTAATTAAAAGTGTTAGAGCGAATGAACCTTCTATGCATTTCTGATCTTCCTTGAGGAGTTCTGACGAACTTTCTAAAATTTCTAACCATTAGCGCCATCTCCTCATCATCTTCTTCATCTTCGCTAGCTTTCAGAGCAAGTGGCTTTGAAGCTTTTTCCTTCTCCTCAGGTTTCTCTCTTTCTTCAATATGTTACAATTCAAGCTCGTGGGACATTAGATTACCTATCAAGTCCTCCACCCTCATCTGTGATAGATCCTTCACTTCTTGGATGGCAGTGACTTTAGGCCTGAAAGAGCTTGGCAACGCTCTTAATATCTTCCTCACCTGTTCAAGGCTAGAATATGGCTTACCGAGCGAGGTAGACTTGTAGACGATGTTGGTGAATCTCGCAAACATCTCTGATATGGTCTCTGATTGTAGCATGCGAAATTTCTCGTAGTCTGTGCTTAGAAGTGCAAGTCTATACTCCTTCACCTGTGATGTTCCCTCGTGCGTCACCTCCAATGTATGCAATATTTCCTGCACAGTTAGACAATGTGAGATACAATTGAATTCAGATTTATCTAATGAACAAATGAGAGCATTCATAGCTTTAGCATTAAGAGAATAGAGTCTCCAATCATTATCATCCCATTTATCATCAGGTTTAAGCATCTCTACATTTTCAATTTTAATGACAGGTGGTTTATGTCTTTTTTCAACAATTTGCCATGATAATCAATAGAAATTAAGTAGATTCTCATACGATTTTTCCAATAAGCATAATCTACTCCATTAAATCTAGGGGGACATGATATGGACTGACCCTCAGCAAAAGCACTATCAATGGGATCCATGGTCAATCCTCGGCTAGATCCTAAAACCTGCTCTGAACCACTTGTTGGATCTAGATCTTAGCCTGGGGGATGACTAGGCTAATAAAAAATTCTCGTGCAACCCACGAGAAATCACACACAGTTGAAATCATGAGCAGAGTAAATAAGAGACATTCACAGAGTACACACAAATTTACCCTGGTTCAGTCGTTCCAACGACCTACGTCCAGCCCCAAGCAAAAACTAGCATTAATAAGTTCCTTCCGTACACCTACAATGAGGTCCTAGCTCTAACTCCCCACCTAGACTGTACCACACTCAACAAAGTGCAGAACTCTATCAACCTAGTAAATGCGTATCTTGACTGTACCAACACGTCAAGACCCTCTTGTCTAGCCCCAACCAGACAAGTCCAAAATAGTCTCAAATACCTGGTAAAGTTTCTCCTACAGAGATCGTTACACTAAGACACGAATATAAAGAGTAAATGGTTTAGAAATGCTCAGTTCATGTCAGTGTGCTCGTCTCTGTCAATCAGCACGTCGTCAGCTCCAGTCTGACTCAAACGGTGTCTCGATCTGACTCCTGGATGTCAATCCGTGGCCCTTTGAAGTTTAGTACACAAATAGGTCTGTGCGTAAAACAATCCCAGTTCAAAACAATTAATCCTCGGTCTGTGCACACATCAATTCCTTAATGAATCCACGTCGGCATCAAATTAATTCCCTTCGTTTCGTTTGCATGGGGTATCCAACGTCAGCTTTCGTTTCATGCAAGCGTCTCTCTTCGAATGGCAACAGCGTATGCTCGACGGCAGCAACTTCTGCGCAACTTCGACGTCGACCTGCAGCGGGGAGACCTCGACTTCTCCGACTTGACGTGATCTCCGACAATCCAACTCGATGGCAATTCGTCTTCGACAGCGAGAGCTCTCCGTTGGCGAGGGTGTATCGGCGGAAGGCGTGCTTCAACTTCGGCGGTGGAGGCTTCGACTCAGCAGCTCTCGACGGTGACCAGAGCTTGGAGATCACAACGGCGTTCTTCGATCACTGCTAGGGTTTCATCAATCTCCATGACAGCGGCGAGTCGAACTTTGCTGCTCTCCTCGATGGCTCTTCTACGGCGTCTTCTTCTACGGTGAATGGCGGGCGCTTCGACTTCTCCGATGGTAGTGAAAAGAGATCTCCGGTGATCTCGTCATTTGCACGTCAGCTGCGAGAGGGTACGGCAGCTTCGTGAGTTCTCCGGCATGCTAGCTCGACTTCGTCTTCAACTCGACTCTGACTTCTTATTGGATCTCCTTCACGGCAGCACGGCGACAATCTCCGATGACACTTCCTCAATGATGACAGCTGTGTTCTTGGATGCAAGTCGAGAAGGAAGTCATGGCAACAAGCGAGCACGATGAAACTTGGTTTGTGCTAAATGAATATGGAGTTTGCTGCTTCGTTTTTTCTTCTTTGGGAGATGAAGGTGAGAGTTCTCTTTTGGGTTTGGAAAAACTTTGTTGTGTAGCTCTCTTTTAGGAAGAAGATGCATGAGCTTTTTGATGTAGGCCTCTACTATTCTTTGTATGAGCTGCTGCTTCTTTTCCCCTTTTTTGTTGCCGCAAACCTCTTCTTTTTTTCGGTTTTGATATAGCCAGGACTATTGCCTTTTGTATAATTGGTTTGGCTAACCTCTCGTTTTGCATAAGCCCCTCTCCCCTTGTGTTGCTTTGATAGGAACCTATACAGGCCTAGGGTTTTACAATGGTGCGGCCAAGGAGTTGATGGATGAGGACAGCTACCAACTAGGAAATTTGTAATTGACTAGGGATTGGGTTGAATCAATTAACTTGGGATTTGATTTGCAAATCTCCCTTTGACCAAGTCACACTGCTTTGAGAGCAATACTTCATCTCTCTCCCAAATTGCTATATGAATATCAATTCTTCCAACTGTTGACTTAGTCATCACTTTGAGAATTTATCGCTTTGCCATTCCTGAAACACACTTAGCACACACGTTACATAACAACACTTCCTGAAACACACTTAGCACACACGTTACATAACAACACACGTTTGTCATCATCAAACTAGAGATCCGAGATCGTCGCTTCCAACATCTTCTACTCATGTCATCCCATCCCCACCAATTTCAGCCATCAGCATCTGCACAACCTTCCACATCACATGTTACCACATCACCACCATCTTCACACGATCCACCTTCACCTCACCCAGAGAATGTGACCCCATCCATACCCTTTTCTGGTGCACCATCATCTCCCACTCCATCCACACGTACTCCGTCACATCCTCCCGCTACTTTAGCTCCTCACGCATCACCACTACCTGAAGATGTCACAGTCCTCTCATTGGCTTTGGATGATTCACCCACACCCACCACACCTCCATCCATTCCATCTCCAACTCCTGCAGATACCACAGCTGCGCCATCTGCTGAGCCCCACCCATCCACCCCACCCACATTGCCACCACCTGACGGTGGCCCTGAGTAATGAGATTATCACTCTCTTCCCCGACATGATTTTTGTCCTCTCACACACGTTTATCACATTGAGAACAATGTGTGATTCAGCTTGGGGGAGGAGCATCTCCATGTCCACTTTTCCTTTATTTTCTTCCTTCATCACTCACATGTCTATATTTTTCATGTTTATTTTCGTTTTACTTATTTCCCCTTTTCATCCCCCCTTTTCATTGTTTTTCCTTTATCGTATCATGTTTATTTCAAGCTCCTATATGCATCGAAAACCCATAAAAATTTGAAAATTCAAAAACAACAAAAATACCATCATTGCATCATGCATATTGCATTATCATGCATACATTTGTTTATATTTGCATTCGCCTTGAGAAATTTTCGAATTCGATGTTTTATATGCATGATATGTCGAGTAGGATTTCATTTTCCACTTTTACGCTCGACACCTTGATATTGCTTAGAATATTTGATTAGGATAAACTTCTAGATTCGAATCCTAAGTAATATACATTTTCAGGACCACCCCATAGCCTCTAGGATAGAAGTACTTGAAATCGAGCTACGATGAATTTACATTTAGGATTCCATTTTATGCATGGAACGACAAACTGGTAGTCAATTATAATGTTTTATAACTCATCGAGACTTGGATAATGGTGAATCATTTAGTACTGAGGACTGTTGTAGCTTGACCCATTCATGCTTTTGAAAAAAAACAATATCTGCTTGTGTATAAAAAAATTAAATGCACAAAAAAATTAAATGCACTGTTCTCCCATCGACACTAAGTAACAGGATCCTCACGCCTCAGGAATCGTCGGGGCTTCGTGTCAAAAGGTTTAGCTTTGGAGAGTGCATTCGAATAAGGATTTATCTTGGTTTGAGCTAGTAGGGCCGAGAGGTCCCTCTTGGCCCGGTGCCCTAAGGTCGTCTGGCCTGGGAGTCACCGACCCAATGATCCTTACACAAACGAAGCATGATCCCCCAAAAAGAAAAAAATGTATATACACATCAAAAATGAAAAAAATATAGAAAAGAGGAAAATTTGAAAGCATGAATAGAATAGCAACTTCATGAATCAAGGAACTTTGATACACCGTATGAACCACTTCCTCGACGAACCAATAACTCATTATCCTTGACTTATCCTTCATCGACCATAGTATAACTTCGATTCCTTCGATTTCGACCTAGAGTCGGGTTAGAGGAAATATCCTAGGACTTGAGTGTAGTCGTGACTTTGGCATATTACTTGATGAATCGGGCTAGAGGCGATGTCATAAGATTATATCCTAACCAATGGAGAGGGATTAGCGTAATTAGTTTAAATGAATTTGAATTTTCTACTCGATCACGTATATTAAGTCAAATTCGTGAATTTCTCAGGCTTCATGTCATTATGTGCTTGCTCGCCATGCATTTCTCCAAACTCTACTCTTTCATGTCTTCCTTGAGGACAATGAAGCGTTTAGCTTGGGGAATTTTGATGTGTGTCATATTTACACATATTTACACTCTTTCCATGCTCTTTTCATACCTCTTCACCCATCGTTTCACGCTATTGTTTCTGTTTTTGTTTCCTTTTACGCTTTTTGGTATTTCTCTTGCGTTGCAGGAGAAATCAGGATTTTTGGTGTCAAAACGTGAAGGAAAGAAGACAAATGGGAGCAAGGATCAATTCGGAAGCAATTTGGAAGTGAATGAGCTGAAAGAAGACCCACGCTGCCACGCGGGTCAATGCACGCGATCACATCGACCAGGACATCATGGGCAGCCAGCAAAAGCAAGGCAGCAATGCGGCCGCGTCGTCAGACCGTGCGATCACGTTGCGAGGACACCAAAAGCTGGCCCAACTTCAATCCACGCGGTTGTGTCATCAACAAGCTAAACGGCCGCGTCGTGCAAGCTGAATGAAGAAAGAATCAAGATAATGCGGCCGAGTCCGTCATACGATGCAATCGTGTCAGCACAGGCCGCGTGAAGCGAAACGGCCGCTCCATGCGGCCGTTTTAACTCAGATCTGGGGCAAAAGAACCCCAGATGACGTGGTTGCGTGGCTTAGCCACGCGGTCGCGTTGCCTAAAGGGGTTTCTGCCCTTTTCGCAGCTTAAGCGTCACGGTCGCGTCATTATTGACGCGACCGCATCCTTCGAGGGTTTTTGAGCCGAGTGGGCGCTGTCAAGGGGCTATTTTGGACTTTTTGGGGCTTTTAGTGATGGTATAAATACTTTTCTTCCTCCCCTGTGTGTGGGGGACGCCTTTTTGTAGCTTTTCAGACCCTTTTCAGGTTTAATCTGATTATTCTTTGCACTCTTCTTTATTGTTCTTTTAATTCCATTTTGACTTTTAGCTTTTTATATTGAATAGTTGAATTCTCAATCGATTGCTCTGGTGATTGTTGGGTATTTGCTATTGATCTGTTATTTTCTATTGCAATGAATGCCCTATCAATGAATTCCATCATATTCTATTGCATGAAGTGTGAGTAAAGATCATCTAGGGCCAATAGGTTGAACCCCATTGGATTAACTATGGATTGATGAACTATTACTGAATTATTAAGCAGTTGAGGATGAGGGATATGTTAGGATGATTATTATCAATGCAGATTGAATTCCCCCTTCATTGGGTAATTAGATTAATTCACTACTAGCGTTGGGATTAATCTAGGGTTTCCGACTACAGTGATCGTCACTATCGATTTGCATGGCTAACATCTGCAATCGATTAGAGCCTTCCTAACATAAATCCGAATCCTAATCCACGAGAGTGGAAAAAGATTGGGGACATTCGTCGGTCGTAATGCATCTAATGCGTATCGATACATGGTTAGCGTCGGTGTTGATACAGGTTAGATAGTCCTGTCATGCGCTACGAGAGTGGGGATAGGTTTAATACAAGTGGATATCTCATCATGCGCCTCGAGAGAGGAATGAGAGAATACCCTTAGATTAGACGACCTCTCTCGACCTCATGAACTCAATGATCGGTTAACGTTAATCATTCCTAGTTTAATTCAATGGTGGGGATATCCAGGCCTTAGAGCCTATTATTATTGACATTTCCCCTTAGTTTTTATACTGTCAACCTCATTCGATCGCACCACAAGCAACAGCTGCCTCTCAGAGGACAACCGTATAGCACTACAACTACACCGTGCGCTTGCGGCTATAAATTTAAAGATGTCATATAGACACCATCAACTAGGATGAGCTACATGGCAGTGATCGAGGAGGATCGACTGTATTTCCCGAGCATGTCTGGTTGTAATGAGGGAGAAGACGCATGGAAACTTGTATGCGCTCGATGGACACACGATAGTGGGCGAGACTGGCAGATCATAGGTGTCCGAAAGTGGAGATCCAGCGAGGCTGTGGCATCTCAGATTGGGACATGCTGATGAGCAGAGCCTTGAAATTCTTAATATGAAGGTGTGTTCGGAGGTGATCGTGAGCTTGAGTCTAGTAATGACTGTGGTGCAGAGCAGCCAAGGCAAGTGCAGTTTGGGACATCTGTGAGACACAGTAGGGAGCTCCTAGAGTGCGTCTACGCCGACGTATGGGGTCCATGTATAGTTCCTTCACTGGAAGGCGCGAGGTACTTCGCAGTCTTCATAGATGACTTCTCAAGAAGAGTCATGGTTACTCTCATGGGATCTCGGGAGGAGATCCATGAGAAGGTGCTGCTATTGAGGAGAATAGTCGAGATGCAGATGGATAGACCTGTACCAACGACGTAGAGATAAGAGATGTTTGCAAGTCAGTGTATCGCATGTCGATACACCATTCCTGATAGAGACACGGTTGCGTAGCAGACAGTATGATTATGATATTGGCAGAGAAGACACGAGGGCTACTGAGACCATCTGGTCTTCCTTGGGAATTATGGGTGGAAACTCTTACTACTGTGGCATACCTCATCAACCGAACACAGTCACTAGCCGCATGTAGTTCTATTTTCGAGGAGTTATGGACGGGCAGAGTCGTTGACTTCTTGCACTTCCGTACGTTTGGATGTCCGGTGCGGTCGCACAAGAGGAACGATGACGAGGTAGGACAATGTGCAGATGATTGTGTCCTACTCGGGTACGCTGTTGGAGGTGCGAGAAGGTATATGTTATGGTGTCTTAGTACTCGTAAGATGATTGTCAGACGACACATCATGGTTGACGAGTCTGCAGTGCTTAGGGCAGAGCAGACTCATGACGATGTGCAGAGAATATAGGACACCCCGGTCCATAGAGATGAAGAGGTGGTGTAGATTCAGACTCAGGCAAGTGATCAGACACGTATGCAGACGGACATGGTGCAGAGTTCATCAGATGTGGTCAGTGTCAGTGATCAGCCGGCATCTCACGATTTAGCTACAGGTTCAGTTCAATTGGAGGTGCAGATGACAGTGGTCTACGAGAAGGCGATCTAGTCGGTCGTTGTATCGTTGTTATCAGTTGCAATGTGTGAGGAGACAGAGGTCTCTCATAGTTTCAGCGTGCACGTTGTGGATGCTCTTAGGGAGACCCAGCATGCTGAGGTGTGCAGCTTTAGCTTCGAGGTAGAGCCGTCGATCTACGGAGGAGTAGGGCAGTCGGTTTTCGTACCGATGTCAGATGTTACAGTGGGCGAGGAGAGGACGTCTCTCACGTTTCCAGCACACTTGAGTTGGTGGCTTCTGAGGAGGACTAGCATGTTGAGTTGTGAAGCTTCAGCTTCAGGGTAGAGAGGTCTTCTACGGAGCTTTATAGTGAGGTAGAGCATTCGCTGAGCATGGTAGAGTAGTTTTCACAGCATGAGCACATGCGATATAACTCTTGTTTGGCTAGGGATGATTTATCATGTGCATCTTTTGATACTTTGCAGGACAGACCGGTGGAGAAGTAGAGGAGCATGGAATCTGACAACGTAGTGGAGTGTGGAGGCTCCTATAGTAGTATGGAGACTGCGATGGTGGTCCCAGGTGGAGTTACCACTAGGGACATGGAGCTAAGAGTTAGGAGGCCACATATCGAGTTCGTTCTTGCTCGATATAGGGAGGATGCAGACCCTAGTGGAGCTTCTTCAGTGTGCACCCATCTCTCACCTTCGGCGAGTTCATCACAGAGCATGTCAGGTGAGGACGATCTCCAGAGGCTGGATGTTGGAGCGGTGGATAGTTTGGCGCAAGTGAGTGCACATTCGTGTCTTGGGTAATTGATACAGTCATTTGAGGCGCAGAGCAGGTGGACGGTGAGTCTTGTTGACATGTATCAACAGACAAAGAAAATACGGACGGCGCATTGATGTGACCCAGCTGGGGTCAGTCTGTAGAGCAGCGGGAAAGACGACATGTTTCTCATAGATGATGGCCATGGCGAGCATGAGTTACTCGCGGACCTATAGGGTAATGATTGTGATGTTCATGAATCGATAGCGGGCTCATTGGACGTTGGCACGACGTCATATGGTTCGTTCATGGAATCCGAGTTTGCAGGGTTATCCTCAGAGACATGACTTTATTGCAGACATGGCGATGGACGAGGCAGAGATGCGTGAGGCTACGCTCAGACGGCTTCTGAGCTGGGCATGTCTCTCGGAGGATTGAGGCGCTAGAGGGCGCAATTTCCTATGCACATGATGGAGGTTCACATGTCCGATGATCAAGACAATGTGAGTTCATACACGATACACGATGAAGTGCTCGAAGTGCTGGAGATTTTGTAGCAAGATAGATTGTTATTATTGTGCTGCAAAACTCAGCACATGCACAGTTTCATGGGCCCTCACCTCTGAAATTTGTTGGGTCTTAAAGGCTTACAGTTAACTCTCTAAATAAGTGGATGACCGGCAAAAAAAGAGCAGCGGCTGCCATTCATTTGTAGTTCTGAAAACAAAAAGAAAAACAGAGGGCTCTCATAATTTTCCATAGAAAGAGAAGGGATGCTACAATTTTCAGAGGCTTGGATCTGGCGGAGAGGAAGCTAGGTTTTGGAGAACTAAGAGAGTTTCTTCTTGTGTGAGATCCATGGTGAGTATATTTCTTCTTCCTTTAGCTTGAGATCTAGAGTCTCTTGGGGACTGTCCTAGCTTTTGGGAACTCTATTACCAAGAAGTGATCTCTATTGGTGTGTGATTGATCCCTTGAGAATTTCTACATGTTGTAGGAGCTTTGTTATCAAGGATTCCCACTTGGTTGAGAGTGTGTGTGAGCTTGGTGAGAGATCTAGGGTTACGTCTTGTTGCTTAGAGATATTCTCATTGTGGTGGGTGAAGAAGAAGAAGAAGGGATCGGTGTATGTCTTGCTTGATAATTAGTGGAACCGGGTGCATTGGATGCTGGATGTAGGTTATTCGCAACTGAACCAGGGTAAATCTCTGCGTCTTTTTTGTGTTGCTTTCTTTATTTCGTATTATGTTCGCGTGCATGCATTATCTATTGCAAGATCTTTGAGGGAATTGGTTGTTGGTGACGACTCTCTCTTGTGCCCGTGAGGTATTTGGTTTTATGCCTAGGTAACGTCTCGGTGGAATTCGGGTTTGGGACTGTTTTGTGCGCCATTGTGTACCTAGCCTAGGTGTTGGGGAGGTGCGCGTGGATTCAAACAGAAAGAACCCTACAAAGATGTGGAAGAACAAAGAGTTCTTTCATTACAGAAGCTGGAGAAGGAACGGAAAAGGGTTCATTCCAAGGATATGCTGTTTGCATCTAATTATATCATTTTTGCAGTGCAAGCTACTTAAAATTTAATTTGGGATAGCACCTGTTTGAAAACCACTTTGTAATGAACACTGAATCTGTTCTTTTCTTCTGTGCCTCTGCATGCCTTGTTACTTGTAATGACATTATGTATTCCTGGTTGAATGGATGGGAAATAAAAACTACTTTTGGAGTTTTGCATCACATGTATGTGAACTAAGTTACACGCTTTGATTAATCCATTTCCTTTTAATGCAACCTTTTTTATCAGAAGCCACTATACTGACATAATTTCTTTTTCACAGCTCGTGTTTCGTCCTGAACCTTCAAAATATAAATTTTTTTTTTACAGAATGTGCCGATTTCCTGAAGTTTGTATCTTCAGCAATGGCAATTGTAAAAAAATTTAAACTTGGTGCAGATATTCCAGAAGTAATTGATGTGGCTAGCAATTGGCAGGTACCAACTCTGATAGCAAACTAATATTCTGAGTCATGTCTTTTATTAAAGACAAACTCATGCTTTGCTTCATCTTTCTATCTATTTATGATTTTGATATTTCCTTTTTCTAAAATTTCAGGTCACAGAATATAGAGATTTAGTTCAGCCAGTTCAAGCTGACATTTATGAAATGAAATTGGGTATATCATTGGCCATCTCTGGTGCTTTAGAGAGAGAACATTTAAAGAAGGTCGGTGGAGAGGGTGCTCAAAGCTCTTTGGTAACTGATGATTGTTCCTAATATAAGTTTGCATAATTTTACCTTCTATAACAAAATTCCTCTTCCAGATGACATTCTTGTGCCTAATGTTCCTTTATGTTGGAAACTTGTATCGTATTGAGTTGAAACGAGTCAATGATCAATGCTTTTATTCATATCACAAAAGAAAATTTATTTGCTTTGTTGGGTTTACCACCTCAAAACCTGTCTTTATCTGGTTTCATTTTTTTATTAATCCTCACTATAAAAATAATAAAAAATTGACATTGGGCATAACTTTGTCAAAGAAAACTAACTGTGGTATCCTTCGGCAGACCTACAGGCACTACCATCTTCCACCCTTGATGATATCCTTATGCCAGAGCACTTGCTTCATGTATGCTTGGAGTATGAACATACTGTTGGTTTCATCACTCAAACATCTCGCCCCTACAATATCTACAAGGTTCTGCCTGATAAAGATTATGTTTACAGGGTGATGTTACCAAAATTTTGGAAATCACCAAGACGCTTTTAACCATTCCACTGAGCACCCCTGCATCAAAGGTATTCCATTTGTGTTGTTTGTTTTGTCCATAAAAGGAACTCTTGATAGCATGTTTGCAGATTTGCTACTAACTAATTGTACTGTCACCTTTCAAATTTTAGCCATCAATATCTGCTTTTGTTACATGTGCTTGACTACTTTCTTCCATCTTCTTATGTTCTTGCAGCAGGTTTCCCTTGCATGCTGTTCTTCATTGTAATCTATGCGGGGGGGGGGGGGGGGGGGGGGGGGGGGGGGGGGGTGGTGGGGTGGGGGGGGGGGGGGGGGGGGGGGTGGGTGGGTGGGTGTGTGTGTGCGAGAGCGCGTGCTTGCGTGCGTGCGTGTGGAAATAGATGACATGTTTGCAATACAAAGGTACGTTTTGTTTTATTTTGTTATAATCTTATTTCTAAACAGTAGATACATTAGGTCAGCATCTAATTGAATGTGCATTGCAGTGTGGGAGAATTCATTCAGACTTCTAGCGTTGGAGAATTCATAACACGCCTTCAGCTTTCACTGGCTTTCAATGGCCAGCTTAATCATGGTATTTGTTTGCAGGCTTATTCAAGGTAACAGTACTCCACTGGCAACAAATTCATGAAATATGCAGCTTAGTTCGAAGTAGATAAATATTCAAAAAGTTTGCATGTTTTCATGGATAATATGCCGGAACATTTAATTTTGTTATGGTTTTAAGAATCAAAGGCAATGACAGATTTCGTTAAAAATAATGGATATATAATGCTTATGACTTGAAGTACTTTAATGTGCCAAGTGTTTTGCGAGAGTATAGAAACCTTTACAATTGGCCATATCAACCAGTTATTACAATTTTCCATTTGATATTACCCTTTAATAGTGCAGTTTCTGTTTCCCCCCTTTTCTAACTTATTTTTTTACCTTTTGTCTTTATTATTTTTATTATTTTAATTTTACCTTTAATTTTATATTATTTTTGAGGGGTTATTGGCGCACACTAAGCTTTGTTAACATTGGGGAATTCTAATGGCGATTTTGTCGTTATATGTATGGTGAATGATGGAAAACTTGAATCAAATATCACTATAAAATTTTCAGTCTATAAAAAATAGAAGTGAAGTTCAAAATACCATTGGTTGTTTACATGGAAGTTTAAGTTATTGGTGTATTTTGGTGAGAGCATGCCAAGCTGTGAGAAAGTGCAGAGAATATTAGATGCAATAAAAGTGGAATGATGTTTATACAAATTTCAGATGTGGAAATGGGTGAATAGTATTGCTAGAATCAGAATATGAATGGAGGCCCATAGATAATTTATATTGTTAAGTCACAAACAGGCAGTTGAAATCATAGCAGTATTGTAGAAACAATTGTATTGTATTAAAGTAGTAACAGCAGAGTAGCAATTTACCAGCAAGTACTATAAATAGACATTTTTTCCTCATGGATCTGTTACCATGTGAGAATTAGAATTGAAAATAGGAGAGCTATATTTAATTTATATTGGTAATTCACAAACTGGTAGTTAAAATTATATCTAACCCATTAGATTGAGCCTGTGTAGACATTTTATAGACATTGGCTTATTTTTATTTTTATCCGACGTGGGACAATTATTCTTAGCAATATTATAGCGTGTACATGAAACATTTGGGAAGTAGTTCCAAAGGAACTTGTGTTATTCGCTGTGCCAGTTACTTTTCTCTTGCATCTAGTTATTCATGCAGTTAACTGTCTCAAATTGATCATCACATTTGGGCTCTCTCAAATTCAGTGGTATATAAATTAAACCAACTCCATACACCATCTTCTTTGAATAGTCTCATTTATAGTGTGAAACTAAATCAGATTTGTGTTCCATACATATTCTTTTCAATGATCCTCAGTTTACAGATCTTTTTTCTTCATAACAATGCTCCTAAGCAGGCTTGTCATCACCGCATGTTTGAGAGAAAAACGCTGCAAAAGGTTGTAATGGTTCTTTAACTGATACTATTTTGACAATTATAACGTGCCAACGATATTTTAGATGCCATTAACCTATCATTTTGTTGTACATCTTCTTTCTCGTTTATAACTGAACAGCACAACTGATGCAAATGTATGGTTTTCTTTCCTGATTCATCTCAGTTTATATTGATGCTGGCCACTAGCATGTGCTAATGTTTGAAATGAAATATTGCAGTTCGCGTATAAGGGAAAATCTGAACATTCTGTACAATGCGTTTGGATATTATGCACAGTTCATACCTGTCACCTGTGTAAGTTCTCTATAGACCTAATTTTCATTAGGTTTCTTGTGCGGAAATTATCTATGGGGAATTAAATTATATTACTAATGACGGAATTGCATTCTATCTCTACCAGAGTTTTGGAGCATATTGAATCCGGTCGGAATACTGTAGAGAATGAATTGAAAGAATCCCTAAAGCTTTTCAACTGGGATCACTCATCAATAGAAAATTTTAGAAGGATGATGCAAAAAATCTTGAAGATTGTGAAGAAATTCAATGCAAGCGCTAATTGTTGAGTCCTTGAGCGTCTATGATTTTTTATATTTAGCTTGGTATCTTATTTCCATGTAGCTCAAGTCATTTAATTGTATGAAAAATATACCAGTGTGATAGTTGTTTTTTCAAGTTTGGATTGCTTAGTAAGAAACTACGGAAATGATGCTCTTTCAACACTAAATAGTATTGCTGAGTAGATTTTCCCCCCTTTCTGTATTGTTGTCTGTGTGTGGAGAATACATTAATTATGTATTTTGGATTGGGTTGGTGTCTAGACAGTTAGATTCCTTCACTTAAAGTATAACTTTGTCGATATCATTACCATTACTATTTGAACAAGAGATGTCACTGCTACTATCAGTTGATCATAGCCCCTCTGTGAGTCCCTCTTACGATCTCCTTGGCCCCCCTTGTGGGCCTCCTCCTCGGCCTCCATAGTCTCCTCGGTCGTCACCCCCGTCTGGCCACCGCGTCCCTCCTTGAAGTCTATGTAGCTTCACCTAGTCTCTCCAGGGTTCCCCTCGTAGGTGCGAAGTGGGTGTCATCGTTTGTCATCGTCATACCAAGGGTTTGGAGGATCCCGAAACCTCCGTCCATCGTTGTCGTACTCCTAAAACTCTCCCAGGTAGAAATCATCGCCGAAACCATGCGCCGGGGTGTCCGGAAGTGTAGAAAATCGGGAGTATTTCTGGGGTTTTCAAAAAGCCATTTTTGTTACTGTTCATTTCAAAAAGCGGTCGTGCACAGAGCAATTCGGCATGTGGGCATAGCAACTCCTTTATTTTCATCCGCACTGTTTTTCTTTTTGCTTCTCTCTCCAACCAAACAAACAAAAGCAATTTTCCCTCTCCTTTTCTTTCTTCTCCTTTCCTTTTCTTTCCAATCAAACATGCACTTAAGATTTTGATTATTCTTTCCATGGCCCCATGATGATTCTGTCTGATTTCAGGATGCAAAGGAGCAGAGGTCGGTTTATATTGACAAAATCAAGGTCTGAGGATGCATCAGCAGGGGCATCCATTTGTAATAATGGTACTGAACATTGGGGTTTGGTTGACAAGCAACAGCCCCCTTCAGCATCACACATTTATTCTTGTATCTACAAAACATGTTCAAAGAAATTTCAGTCATCACCAAAAACATAATGGGAGATTAAAATGGCATATTTAGCTCAGGGGCGTCTTGTCAGGCTCATAATATAACATTTGCATCCAGAGCAAATGCATGATGATCTGGTGCATAATTATTCAAAAGAGAGCATTAGCTAATGTTTTCTAATAGCGTTTCCTGCTTGATATTTGTTCCAAAGGCATTCCAAAGTTAAACTGCATTTTTAACTTCATTCTTGCTTGATAATTTTTTTTAAAAAAAATTGATGTTTAATCTAAACATATATGTACCCCAATATAAAAATATGGATGAATATTAAGGAGATTTGACTCAGGAACAAGGTGTTACAAAATTCGACTGGTTTCGGATCATCGGGCAAACATGAGGCATTAACTTGATTTTTGGTGTGCAATGCATTAGTATATACACATCAAATATGAGTAAACTGAAACTGTGTTGTCAGCACAAGATCAGATAATATATCAATCACACAGGTTCACCCCCGAATCACAATACAAACCAACTACAACAAAGCAATTTACAAATCCACTCGAATACCAAAAAAGAACAGAATGCTAAAACACAAGTGAAAGAGAAAGACATCAATGCCACCAGCAGTACTAGCTTGTAGAGGCATCATAGAAATAGTTTCCATATGTCGCCCAGACTCTTCAGTAGCGACGGAACAGTGGTTTCCTTGTACATATCATCAGCTCACTATTCCTCCCCATCAATCACTCCACCCCCAACATCAACGTCATCCCATCAAAGTCATCAACTTTAGTTTGAGATAGCTCCATATCGGACCGCTACATATTCCAAAAAACGTGTTTTAACAATTGCATTGCAATTAGACTTTGAATACAACTACTATACAAGGTAGTCTATGTTGTGCACCGAGCGGAAGCAGTCGGATCGCCGAAGTATCTAGAGCGAAGAGCAAATAGAGAGCAAACAAAATATTTAGGCCGCCTAAACGACCAAGGGAACACTTCTCTTAATTTCAAATTAAACACTCAAAGACTACAAAGAAATCCTCACAAATGGCTCACTCAAAGATCGCTCACAACGATCCTATGGAACTTCCAATAGGATCTCATACAAACTCTCCAATGCTTCAATAGAAGCTCAATTGGATTCCCAAATTTTCGATGCTAACAAACAAGGCCATGGGTCTCCTTTTATAAGGCTAAAGGGGGAGGTGGGTTGGTGCAACAACCCCCCTTGGGTTGGTGCACCAACCCACCACCAACCCCCCTTGGGTTGGTGCACCAACCCATGCACCAACCCCAAAGGGCAGCCCATATGCTCTAATTGAGCCAACAACCACAAATCTCCACCTTGGCGAGATATTAGGTCTATGTCACACAATCGACCGTCAACGCTCATCCTCGGTGAGAATCATCTCGTGTTCCCATCATCTTACCTCGAAAGGTTCATATGACTTCACAGAGCCTCATTGCCCTAGAAGGGGCCACCAACGTCATCTCATATTGTCAACATACAAGTCCGATCCATACTCAAACTTGACTCCAATATCGATCATAAGCTCATCTGTCGAACAATCACTAATGCCAAGTAGCTCCACCAAATCCTTGGCTTCACCATTCGTCGTTGATTCCATCTCATCACACCAATCTTTCCTTCGTCCACATAGGTCACCATTGTGCTCCACCTCACCGAATAAGGTTGGAGACTCATCACACCTGACAAAGAAAGCAAACGAGACTCTTTTTACAGGTTGGCATCTCTCATACCTTGGTCACCAAACTTTGATAGAATCCTTCTGCTGGACAAGTTGTGGGGATAAGGTATCTCCACCATACGGACTTGAACCATCACCTCTATTAGCACCACCTCTCCGGAGATCATCCAATGACGTCGTCTTTGGTGCATGCGAGCTTGAGTCAGTAGCTCGATCATCTGGAACTCTCGTCGTCTTCATCATCACCGTACCATCCAGGTAATAGAGGTTACCTTCACGCTTCCCCTTCATCAGCATCATTACTCCTCGTGTCACCTTCAAAGCCCCGTCCTCCATAGTCACTTTGCAACCCTTGGCTTCAAGTGAACCAAACGATATCAAATTGTACTTCACATCTGGCACATAATGAACATCACCTATGTCCCGTGTGACACCATCACTCATCTTTATGCGGCCCGTGCCAACGCCCGCCGTCGTGCATGCTCCATCGTCTCCAAGAAGGACTTTACGCTTACAACCTTCATAGAAAGTAGTAAAGTAATCTTTGTGGGGTGTCATATGGAACGAGCAACCCGAGTCAAGCACCCATCTGCCCTTCATCACCCCCTCCGTCGCACCAACTAGGACCCACTCATCCACCTCCTCGCTTTTGACGATGTTGGCGGTAGCATCCTTCTTCTTATTGGCCTTTGAGCACTCCCTCGCCCAATGTCCTCTTTCCTTGCAAAAGGCACATTGATCCCTCTCGATGTCTGTGCGCGGAGCTCTATTATTGTCACTCGTCTCGGATCTATGGTTCCATTTGTGGCCTCCACCTCTTTCATTGCTCCGACCTCTAACCACAGTAAGCGCTTCGGACCTTTGGCCCCTCATCTTCTCATCATCCTTCTTTCTAAATTCATTGCTAGTAAGAGCGTTAGAAACTTCATTGAAGGTGATAGATTCTTTACCATAGGTTAAGATCGAAACTATGTGCTCATAGTATTCATGCAGTGAGTTGAGGAGAATCATCGCCTTATCCTCATCTTCCACCTTGACATCGATGTTCCTCAGATCTGTGAGGAGTTTGTTGTAGTAGTCGAGGTGTGCTTCAACTGAAACTTCTTCCTCCATCTTGAGGCCAAAAAGCTTCTTCTTTAGGTGTAGGCGGTTCTGAATGTTCTTCTTCATGTACTTCTCACCAAGAGCATCCCATAACGCTTTCGCGTTCGTCTCCTCCATGAAAGGATATTTCTTCTCCTTTGTCAAGTAGAGCCGGATCGTGCCACAAGCAGTCCGGTTCATCATCCTCCACTCCACATCCGACGTCGTAGTCGGCCTCTCATCTAGTACTTGATCTTGACCAAGTTGGTTCAAGATGTCAAGTACTTCACATCTCCACATGCCGAAGTTGATACGCCCATCAAACTTCTCAATTTCGAACTTCGTACTGGATACGATAGTTCGCGTTGTTGAAGATTGCGTCATTGAAGTAGAAGCGTCGTCGCCATCTTTGCCCATCTTCTTCGTCTAGATCTTCGTCGCCAAAGCTCTGATACCAATTGTTGTGCACCGAGCGGAAGCAGTCGGATCGCCGAAGTATCTAGAGCGAAGAGCAAATAGAGAGCAAACAAAATATTTAGGCCGCCTAAACGACCAAGGGAAAACTTCTCTTAATTTCAAATTAAACACTCAAAGACTACAAAGAAATCCTCACAAATGGCTCACTCAAAGATCGCTCACAACGATCCTATGGAACTTCCAATAGGATCTCATACAAACTCTCCAATGCTTCAATAGAAGCTCAATTGGATTCCCAAATTTTCGATGCTAACAAACAAGGCCATGGGTCTCCTTTTATAAGGCTAAAGGGGGAGGTGGGTTGGTGCAACAACCCCCCTTGGGTTGGTGCACCAACCCACCACCAACCCCCCTTGGGTTGGTGCACCAACCCATGCACCAACCCCAAAGGGCAGCCCATATGCTCTAATTGAGCCAACAACCACAGTCTATTTCTTTAATTACAGAGACGGAGGGACCGGGGAATTTATTCACTTTTTTGCATCAAAACATAAATATTTTAACTAATTATCGTATAACAGTAATTCTTATTTGCATAAATACATATTCTTATGATTGTGCATGTATAGAATAATGAAACAAAACAAGTGCACAAATAAAAGACAGAGAGAAATGGAGAAGTACCTTAAAATACCGCATTCCGCTACCTAGCCTGGAAAAAAGGTTGGAGGAAGCTTCTCGTGACATCGTCCATCTCTAAATTATTCCACCATTCCCTCTCACCTCTAATACGCTTTATATTTCCAAGGGAGGGATGTGATTGAGACAGTAGCTTCTTCAGCCGCGCACAACGGAATACATCTAAACATTCCAATGAAGGAAAAGCTAACACGTGGTGACAAATGCTTTCGTGAAAGATACTTTCCATGTCCGGTAGATTATTCATGAATAGAATCCTCAATCTAGGAAAGGCAGTCACATGCGGTTTTGCTGCCCAAATCAAATGTTTCATACTTTTGCAATGGTCCAAATGCAGGTGTTCAAGGCACGGTAAATTTGCAGTCCATGTGACATGCTCCAAACGAGGGCATTCCATAATATAGACGAGACGAAGATTTAGAAGCACCTCCTGCGGTTCCACTCTTTTCCATTTGACTTCCTTCAAACCGGGGAGATTGTCCAAATGCAGTTCATCAAGATTACTCAAATGATGTCCTTCATCAAACACCAACTCCTCCAGCAAACAATATGCAACACACAACTGTTTTAGATTCCTTTTCCGGAAAACATTGCCTGACGGTAGCGGAAGAGAAGCGGTCCC